>JASANX010001059.1:0-43373 GCA_030849745.1 Trypanosoma scelopori
GGGGGTAGAAATGAAGATGCAAGCAGGGTTACATGATGTTGCCCATTCCCTGCATTGTCTTGGGCCACACGCCACACTGCACTTCCCCAATGTGCCCCTTCCTCAGCAGGAGCATCACTAGACGACTCTGGCCAATGCCGCCACCGATTGTCTGAGGAAGTTCGCCAGCCAGCAGCCGTTTGTGCCAGTCGTACTGCATGCGATCCTCGTTTCCTAACAGCTGAAGCTGACGGCGAAGCGTCTCGGCATCAACGCGGATTCCCATGCTGCTCAGTTCCAAGACATCATCCAGCACGGGGTTATACACGAGAATATCGCCGTTCAGTCCCTCCAGTGACGCCAGGGAGTTCGCAGACGGGTGTGTCGACGCCGCCGCCGCCGCCTCGTTGGTGGTGGGAAATTTGGTGACATGCATTTCGACAGGTGACGACCAATCGTCGTAGTCTGGTGCGCGCATGTCATGGCGCTCGCCGTTGCTCAGCCTTCCACCAATACCAATGAGAAAAACCGCGCCATGCTCCTTCACAATAGCGCGCTCACGCTCCTTCGCGTTCATACCAGGGAACATTTTCAGCAGCTGTTCGCTGTGAAGAAAGTGAATATGCTCAGGAAGCACAGTTTTTACATTGTACTTGTCGCATATGCTTTTATCCACACGAACCATCGCAGCATACACGCGGCGCACAGTGTCTTTCAAAACCGTCAAGCTGCGCTCTTCACTCTTCAACACCAGCTCCCAGTCCCACTGATCCACAAGGACGGAGTGGACGTTGTCAAGTGTGTCCTCCACACGGAGCGCCTTCATGTGCGTGTAGATGCCTTGTCCCGGAGGAAATTTGTGGTCGGCGAGCGTCTTTCGCTTCCATTTGGCGAGAGAGTGTACCACCTCAAAGGACGACTCTGGGATCTCCTTTACTCGCACTGGCACTGCCTGCTCGAAGCCTGAGAGATTGTCCTGCGTGCCATCGCCCACACGAGACAGAAGTGGAGCCTGCACCTCCACAAGATTGAGCTCCGTCGCTAATGCATCGCTGAACTCCCGCTTCACCGTCGCAATCTGCTCTTGCAACCGAATGAACGCAGCGGGGTCCTCAGATGTCATTATATGTAATGGTGGGCGATACACGTAAAGGTAAAAGTGTGCTCCTCTGCCTATTGCGCTGCCGCTGGATCAAGACTAATATTCTTGCTAACTCGATTCTCTTACAATTCCCTTCTCCGTCTGAGCCCACCTTCCAACTAGTGGTTGTACGATGTTTGCCAAGTCACATGCAGATTATATATATATATATATAACGTGCGCACGCATGAAGAGAAGCAGAAATAAAGTGCCGGAGTGCATACATTACACGCATACTGCCTCCATCCAAGTGTTGGGAGGGAGGGAGGGAGGAGGGAGACACAGAGGCAATGGAATGATGATAAGTTGGCGCAGAGGTTTGTCGGGAGACATGCCCGACTCCTCCCGCCCTGCACCCCTTCACCATGAACACACACACACACACACACACACACACACACACACAAGAAAACAAAACAAAAACAAAATGCCTCTCGAGAAACTACGAGAAGAGAAGCACACACGTATAGAGTGGGGATTAAAGAGGGAGAAGGGTAACGTGGAAATGCTGGAGGACAACACGACTGGGGGGGAAAGCAAGAGCTTTACAGAGCATCAGGGGCAACCCCACCACGTACCGATGTTCGCTCAATCTCGTTGGCTGTGTTGATCACCTGTTGGGCGAAGCGGAGTGCCTCACTCAACGGTGCCAAGTTTTCCTCCGTGCTACAGCCAGGCCGTAGCTTCCAGTGCACCGTGCTTCCACGCGAGCGGAAGAATGTCAAGCGCGACGAGGGTGTTAGTGGCTTTGATACATGATTCGACGGAAGCGCACGGCCCCGCCCACGCTGTTTTTCACGTGTTGTGTGCTGTAAAGTGGAGCTGCTGACGAGCCCTTGCGCGAGACGATCCCTCAGCGCCCGTGCAGCGGAAAAGTTCTCGATCCACAGCGATGATGTGCTGTCCACCGTGAGATCCGTTCCACGTGGCTTTACACGTGAAGTGTGCTCCACAATGATACTTTCCACGTTAAAGTCTTCCGACTCTGCATCCACATCACACACATGCGAGAGATCCATGCTTTCATAGCCAATGGTTGAGCCATAGTGAATCAAGTTGTGCTCTGCCAGGGACAGTTTGTCAAGAATCGCCTCCGCAATGGGTGCAGCGGGGTGCTCCGCGTGCTGCTTCCACCGGCGATATGCGTGCAGCTCAAGTTCAAATGGAAATGCCACCGTTTTCTTTCGTATCGAACAACCAGTGCCGTTGCCGTTACCGTCGTTATCGTTGCCATTGCCATTGTCATCGCCTCTGCTGTTGTTGTTGTTGTTGCTTCTATCGCCACTGAATGCATACGCATCACCACCACTACCATTGCACAGGTTAGATTCATCTACGGAGAAAACTGTCCACGTGAAGGTCACACCGGAGTTCTCCATATCGAGGAGCACAAACCGATTTTCATGCGCATCCCACATCGCACGAGCGACGGAGCGACTCTGCCGCTCATTCGAGAAGAAACAAATCTTCACCAGAGAGAAAACCGCTTCAGACTGAAGAGCCCCACACTCCCTGTCGACCGCACGCGAAACGCACGTTGGGGCATCCTTGAGAAAGTACAGCTGCATAGACTCCTCGTTCATGCGCTGCACAAACTCGCTAAACGTAGCATACTTGAGTGGAGTGCTGTATGAGCCCTCTCGCGCAAGGCAGCAATAAGCTGCGCCGAGATTCAAGTTGATGGAAACGTGCTGCACACGGACGTCCTCCAATTGAAGGAGATAGCGAAACTCGCTGAAAAAGTAAGATTGAAGCGTGTCGAAGCGGGTGGCCGTGAGAACAGGACTGTTTGCCATAGACGAATTCTGGCCAACATTTGTCGCGGTGGAATCACGCACCTCAACCGTTAGCGGAAGAACAATGTCCTCGTTTGCGCAACCGTCCAAGTCGCAGTGCGCATGAGACACCCTCACCTCATCTCTAGTGTTCGTGTGGTTCAGAGCATCATCCCGCTCCGGCCCAGGGCCTGCATGCATCGGAGCTTTATGTACCTCATCATGATCATCATGATCATCATCATTCTTATCATTATCATCTTGACGTGCCTCTTTATGCGTGTGGCTTGTCTCGTCAAGGTTTTCCATCCCGGATCCGTCAAGTTTTTCAGAGACCTCTGCGCAGCGACCGCATTCGGCATCGTTCTTTTCGTCACCGTCCTCTAATTGGACACCATCCTCCGCATTCACTGGGCGGGGCAGACGCGGTCTTCCGACGCTTATGTTCACCAGACGTATTAATTTATTCTGGAGCTTAAACGGCTTCAGTCCCTTGTGTCCAAAAAGCTTCAGTGTAATCGGTCTCGCAGGGTTCTGCAAATCCCCAACGATGATGCAGTAGCGACGCCGCTTCTCACCGCGAAAGAGCAGCTGGCGCACGGTGTCTGCCTCGTGGTCCGTCTCGCACACACCGAAATTCTCACGGATATTCAACGGGATATCGCGCTTATGACCGCCACACTCCGCTGCGAGGTCCTCCTCCGGTGCGCGCGGAGCGGCCGGCGTCACCAGTGGCAAAACTGCTGTCGCGATGGTTGCAACGACGGAGACAGTGTCGGTTGTGTTGTGGCTAGTGGTGCTGGTTGTGGATGGCTGTTCCGCGCGGAGCGGCTGGTTGAACGTGCCCCGACCCCTCCGTCGCGTCGGTGCCGCCGGTGCTGCAGGAGGTGCCGATAGTGCGGATTCTGGCACTGATGTACCCCCCGCTGGTACTACATCCGTTGGTTGCTCCCCTGCTGCCGCACTCATGCTCTTTGGTTTAATGGCAATTACGTTGCTGTTGATATCCCTCTTTTGTTACCTCGTCTTCCCTCACCTGTTTTTTTTTTTTTTTGCAATGTATGTACGCCTGTATGAGTGTAAACGCGGCAGAAGAGTCCCTCTTGTTACCCCTCGCCCCTATTTTCCTCGTTCCCAGTGCTGCTGCTGCTGGCGATAGTGCATCAAGGAAGAAACAAGAAATGGGATGAAACGAGGTGAACAAGCGAGCAGACCCGCCAGAACGGCAAGAAAACGAGAAATAAAGTGGAATGATATAAATGTTTAGGGGCATCGATGTTTCGGGGTCAGCAGCAGTAACAGAGATGAGTGGGAGAAAGTGCAACGTGCGTGGTGGCGTTACCCTCAGCCAGCAGAACAAATATATATTTTGTAGTTTGGAAATCGGATGTGGAGAAAAGGAAGTACAACAGTGACAAGAGGAAGAATGGAAGGAACGAAATAAATGACAGAGAGCCATTCGATAATCTCAACCGGAATGATGATGTAACACGCGTCAAGTGCTCGCCTTCGCCTTTGCTTTTTGCCGTTGCCTCTCTCTTTATGTCCCCACCACATCTGCGATACCCACACCCGCGTGTCGCGCAACTCAGCAAGAAGCAGAAGCAGGCATACACGGTGTGGAGAGGAGCGAGGAGTGAGACAGAGACAGAGACAGAGTGTGTGCGTCTGGAAAGGCAAAACGGATGCTCTAGATCCTCTTCAGTTGTCCCGTATTCGCAGTTGAATGTAGACACCCTCACACCCCCATAAATATGGTTACTAGGGCCACATTTGCAGGAGAAGCA
Organism: Trypanosoma scelopori; assembly: GCA_030849745.1. NCBI lineage: Eukaryota > Euglenozoa > Kinetoplastea > Trypanosomatida > Trypanosomatidae > Trypanosoma > Trypanosoma scelopori. The sequence goes on from JASANX010001059.1 coordinate 4,683, forward strand.
AAACAACAGCAACAACAAAAGAAAGGCTTAGTAGGAGGGTCGAATGCGGAAACCACCAAAGACGGGTGCTGCACTCATAGCGGATACACGGGATTCCGACTTGTGACTCATGTGCACCTTGGGGAAGTGGTCAGCGTAGGTGTCGCTGGTGCCCGCTGGAAATCCCCACGATGGGCGGTCGCAGGTGCCGCTGGAGAACTCATGTGGGTGTTGCAAGGCGCCACCAGCCCCCGAGTAGACATACTGGGCGTTGTTGGCTTGATGCTGTGGTGAGGGTGATGTTGCCCTCGCCGGAAATATCTGTGCGCCACCACAAACTGACTCCGGCCTGCAGAGGTCTGGACGCTCTTGCTGCTTCTGCAGCAGCCGCTGCTGCTGAACAGGGCCGCCGTTAGCGCCTTGTATGCGAGTTGCCGGGTGTCCAACGCGATTGAACGCAGGAGGAGATGAAGGGGTTGGAATATAATTCGCGTGATGGGCGCCAACGGCTGTCTCTGTTGCAGAAGAAGATAATGCTGCGACTCGCTCTTCGTCCGACAGCAAGGCGAGGCGCAGCTTTTCCAGCTCCCTACTGCAGGTAATGCAAATACTCTTCTGTGTCAGAGGGTTGTTTAGAATGCAATCAATGACCTCACCGATCGACTGCTGCGGTTGGTTCAGCTGCACAGGATTGGCTGCCATTGCATCCGGGCTAACTGCACCGACCCCGGACGTCATGAGCCGCTGATACGTCAGTTCATTGAAGCCACGGGAGAGGGCGACGGTAAGCTCGCCAACCTGGCGTGTCAGCTCCTGGTTCTGCTCCCGCAGAAATGCAAGTGTTCGACTTGTTTCGTCCTCCTTGCTTACAGCCCGTGCGTGGCCTTGCAACTCGCGCAGCGCCAGGTCCTTTTCATAGACCTTAATGTTCGCATCCTTCAGCGCCATCGTCATGGCGTCGTACTCCTGCTTCATCTTCACCATCTGTACGGTGAGGGCCTTGTTGGTACGCGAGAGTGCCTCGTAGGAGCGCTGAAATTCCAGCGCCATTGCCTGTGACGAGCCAGATGACGCCATGAGCTGCTCTAGGTGTCTGGTTTCCTCCATGAGGCGCTCAAGCGGGTCTCGGTACTCGTCAGCCTGCACGAGGGCCATCCTGCTTTCACCGCATGGCACTGGCGTGTGGTCCTCCCCGCCCTTCTGCCGGCCACTGCTTTGCGCAGTTGCTGGGGGAACATTCACCAGAATTTGGCCACTCCCCGATGCATCCCGCCGTGATTCTTCCTCTTCTTCTCTTCCCCCTCCCGCCACCGCAGCAGCCGCATCACTGCCTTCCGGCGCAGATTGCACCACCTCGTTTCCCTCTTCCTTTTGAATCACCTTGAGCTTCCTTGTCTCTATCGTGGTCTCCCCCTTCGCCGGGGCAGAGTCCTCTGCCATGCCGCCCGATCCAGCCGACACAGCCGCCTTACGTTGCTTCAGTATCTCCTTCTTGAGGTTCCAGCAAGTTTGCCTTGTCGTGGTATGATAATAATATGTTCGTCCACTGTCCTCGTGCATCATGGCCTTCCACACACCATCTTTCAACAACTGCTGCATCTCCTCCTCAGCGCCGTCATCATCAACTGCGGCGGCGGTCCCATTTTTATGGTCCTTCCCACGTTTGCCCTTTTTCCTGCTGGAATCCTCGTCCTTCGGCATTGCGCCACGCAAACACACGCGATCCTCCCGCCCACACGACCCTACCGCCCGCCTATTGAATGCAACACAAACAAGGATGGAAGGGGAGACTATAAAACAAGAGGAAAACAAAAGAAAAGAAAAGAAAAAGGAGGGGGGTGATAATAGAAGGAACGCCAGGAAACATTGAACGAATACACCCGTGTGAAAGCGGGCAGGGCAGGGCAGTCCTGCAGCGAGTAGCCGCTTCATTGAGCCGCCAACACAAATACAAAGAACGAAAACAACAACGAGAGCAGCAGTAGTGAAACTAAAGAGCAGAATTACCCCCCTCCACATACCCCTACCGTCTTTAAGCAGAGTCCATGAGAAAACAGTCAAACAAGAGCATGAGTGCCGCGCGCAAACAAGCAACACACAAACATGCCCAGAATGATGATGATGATGATGATGATTGTTACATTTTTACATGTGTGCGTACACGCACACATGTGCACCCCTCAAATCAGAACAGGAAGCGCAGAATGCGCAAGAAACAAACAAAGAAACAAAAAGCGAGCGGCGGCAAACATGCAGCAGGACAGTGAGCAGGAAGAAACGGGGAAAAAGAACAAAAGAATCCGCGTGCAATTTTTTTTTTTTTTTTAAAGGCGGCAAACAAACCAAATAAAAAAAAAAAAAAGAAAAAGTCGCCCACGCCGAGTTTATGGTGTCGCATCACCGCCACCACCACCACCACCCGTCAAGGCCGTTACAATCCGAGTTTGTTTGTTTGCGTGCGTGCGTGTGTGTGTGTGTGTGGATCGCACTTCATTCGCCTTCGCCTGCCTTGCGTCGTGGTTTGCCGCCGTCCTCCCCAGCACCACCCACCACGTTTATTTTAGGGAGCTCAAAGGTGCAGTGCAGGAGAAACAACGAAAGAGAAAAACAAAAGAAAAACAAACAAAAACAAAAACAAAAAAAACGTAAATGAAAGAAAAATAAAACACTTGAATGAAACCTAAACTCCATTTTATTTAAAGAGGATATTTCACGCGCTGACAACACCAACTTCTCCGCACCTGTGTGTGTGCGTGTGTGTGTGTGTGTGTCACAACGAGAGGAGTGTGTGCAGTTCCACTGGAGCCAGATGCCACTCGTTGCGTGGTGGCGGTGGCTGCTGAACAGAGGCGCCGGCTTCGGCAGAAACTTGAGCATCTGCGACGTCATGGTGTTGGAGCTGTCGCCGAAGCATACCAGCAGTACGGTGATAAATTCTCTCTTCAATGGTACCTGGTGCATACATGTGGTACACATGCGTCTCTTTCATCTGACCAATGCGATCCACGCGACCAATCGCCTGTTGCTGCTGCGCCGGGTTAAGGTTCGGCTCCATAAACACCAAATGGTTTGCAAACGTCAGGTTGAGCCCGGCATTCGCTGCCCGTGACGAGAGCAGCAGCACGCGACGTGAATCCAAAGAGGGCGTCGACACATATGGCACATCCAAGTTTTCTTTCGGTGCTTTTGATATGGTGTGTTTGCCTGGCTGCAGTTGTGAGAAAATCTTCCGTCGCTTTGCGAAGGTGATGTGGCTTTCGATCAGGTGCACATTCCGGTATCCCTTCCCCTCCATGCAACGCGCAAGCAAGCGAAGCATTTCCGGTATCTTGGAGAATATCAGCACCCCATCATCGGGTGCATCTTTCCAGATGGAGTCCAGCAACTGGAGGATGCATGATACACGGCTGCCATCTGCAATAGAATCCAGCCGCTTCCTCAACTGGGCATCAGACAAGGCTTCACCGTTACTGCCGCCGCCGCCGCCGCCGCCCTCCTCCTCCTCCTCCTCCTCCTCCTCCTTCCCCTTCTGGCTGCCCTGCATGAGATTTGCAAACGTACTCATCTCTGCATCTTCCAGAATGATAGTACGTTTGGTGTCCAGCATACTTGTCTTGCTGCGGCAGTGCGGACACTTTGCCATTGTTGCGCCTGAATCGGACGTGGGTGCTGCCTGCACGATTCCCAAGAGACACTCCTTGCAAAAGAGATGAAGGCAACTGAGCAGGGTGGGTTGCAGCATCATGTCAAGACAAACTGAGCAGTCTGACAGCTCCGGTGGATCCCCTGCCAGCTTTCGAAGCGTCTGAAGCGTAGTCTCTGAAACCGCCTCCGCAGCACGGCCAGAAGAGGAACTTTTAGATCCATAAGCAGCCTTTTTTCCTCCTTGTGATCGCATCTCTTCAGCCCCGCCTAGTGCCCAGCTCAGTGCCTCCTTCGGTGACACAGTGATAAATGTGTTTTCAACGCTCTGCGCCGCCTTGGCGCCATCCTCCGTGGGACGCATACGCATTGACACCCCTCCATTTCGCAGGGCCTCAAACACGGTTGCGGGGTGCAATGAGGCCTGCAACAGGAGCCGCACCCACCCGATAATCTTGATGCTGCAGACGCCAAGAATCCCCTGTCGTCCCAGTCGCGCCACCTCCTCCGACAAGATTCGTGCAGCATAATCATACAAGAATCTCTCGTCCGGAAGAAGCTGCACCTCAATCACTGTCTCCTTCACAGGTGTCAGCTGTGCCTCCTGCATCACCTCCTCCGTTTTCTCATGGCGGATCATTAAACGCTCGAGGAGTTGGGCAAACTGGTATAGTTGCTGTTTCTGCCTCATGACGGGATCCTTCCTACGGGGGGCATTTCTCAAGAGCACAACGGGGTCCTCAAGCAGCGAGTTGCATTCAGAGCACGAAATGCAGTACCTGCAGAAGCAGTATGCGTTGAATGGATTTAATAACTTCTTCTTGCCTCTCCTGCGCAATCTGACTGGCAACGTCGCGTTCCTTTTTCTGTTTTTCGCACGCCCCGACAACTGTTGCGCATCTCTGTACGAATTTACAGACGAATATATGTGGCTTAACATCGTCATGCAGTCGAGTTGAGAGCCACCGAGACTACCGAATTCATACGACGAGATCCGATCGAAATGCAAAAATCTCATCAAGGGGGCGAGAGTAGCCAAGTTGTTGTTATTAATTGGCGTTCCTGAGACCACCCAACGTCGGTTACTGTTCAGGAGGTGAAGCTGTGTGCTTCTGCCACATTTTTGAGCCTCATCCAGTATGATGCGCCCAAAACAAACATCGGAAAACCAAATGGTATTCCTGTTCAAGAGCTTCGTGAACAAACTGCTATACGTTTTCAGAAACGATGGGAAGTCGATGATACAACCTTCACCAATTCCAGTTTCACATACCACCTCCTCGTACGCTTTGCGCAGCAGTTCGAACAGTAGAGTATTCCGTTGGGTCTCGGCCTCGTCTGGTGCTGTGGAGTTCATTGCACGCAGGAACTCATCCCACTCAGTCATTGAGACGTAGCAGTAGTCCGAACGAGGGAGTGTCAAGGCAGCAATCCGGAAGAGCAGATCCTTCTCAGCACGCAGGTGCGTGGAGATCGTCTCGTAGGTTGTGAGAACAAAGTCTGCCTCTGCAAAGTCCTCGATGGTGTAGCGGCTCCGCATTGGGCCATGAAAGATGATGTAGCGCGCAGTTGGGTAGAATTGATCAATCTCCAACACCCACTGCGGTAGAAGCGAGTGTGGCAACACCAGCAACGTTGTCTTGGGAAGCGGTGTCAACCGTGGCAGTGTTAGCGGTTTCTGGTTGAAAAGAGACATGGCAACTGCCTGATGCGCCGGTGAAAGGCATACAAACCGCACAGTTCTACGCACGCTGCTCCCCCCGTCCACCTCCTCCTCCTCTTCCTCCTCCTCCTCCTCCTCGGCAGCATTCGTCTTCTTCTTCTTCACGCCGCTGCTGTTGTTGCTGTTGTTGCTGTTGTTCCCCAGACTGATGCGCTTGCTCATGGCGGCGCAGAGCGAGAGCACCACAATTGTCTTTCCAAGACCCATCACATCAGCAAGAAAACCGCCGTGCATCTTGCGGCGCGCAGTGCACGCGCGTGAGGAATTGCTCGGCACGAAAAAAAGATGCGCTCTGAACGATGAGAAGAAGAGGGAATACGAAGTGCAGTTCGCAGCGTCGTGTTCTGCGTCACGAGAGCATTGCGGCGTTGAGCTGAAGCGCAGCTCCACGTACTCCAGTGTCCCCAACAACTCCTGCTGCATCATAAAGGCGAAGCTCCCCAGCTGGTGCTGCTGCAATCGTGTACGGATAAGATCGCAAGGGAACATATTCCTCGCCTTCTCAACATATGCAGCGATGCCAGCAATCGATCTTTTCGAGAGAGACGACAAAAGGCTGTCCGTACTCCCGTTATCAGCAACCTCGGCCCGCAGCGCATAGTTGTGGCACCACGTTGCGCACGCCATGCGTCGCTGCCAATTTTTGTCCAACCCACTCGATTTGGCAAAGGGAATCATACCAGTCACGCGCGACTCATGGTGTAACGCAGCAATACGTGCATCCCGTGACTCCAGCAGAAATGCTGGCTCCAGTGGAGACTCGCGGATGACGCGGTGGAGGATTAAAAAGGCCTCCATCACCTCCAGCAAACCGAGATGGTAATGTGGGGAGTTGGGGCCGCACGAGAGATTCTTGCGCATGGAGATGGTGATCAAAAACTTGCAGCTGTCATCCCTCATCTCCGTTTCGCATTGGTGTAGTTCCTCCACCATCTGAGCACTCCAATATGGCTCTTCTGGCACGGAAACTGTGCTCTCAGGCGTGGCAGCCTGGACAGTTCGCTTTCCTGCGCGTCTCCGGGTTGAAGGGGTTGCACACGAGATCGCGGTGGAAGTAGAAGTGGCAGTACTACCGTCTTGATTATTATTCAAATGAGACGACACGGCTGCAGAAAAAAGCACCGAGGTGAAGGCGTCCACAGTTATGGTGAACATTTTCATACAATGCTCTTCCCCCGCACGCGCGTGATACAATAGAAGCGCAATCTGGCGGTGCGTCTCCGGGCAAGAACAGGTGTAGCTCTCCTGCCTCACCGCATCGATAGCCGCAATGGCCCTCAGTAGGCAATGCTTGCCGTCCTCGGTGAGCAGAGATTCCTCCTCCCCTTCCAGACAGCCCATCTCAAGCACGATACGCATGAGCAAGCCGGCAGAATCCCCACTCAGGCCAATGACGCGGCACTCTGGACAAGCAAGGAACAGCAGCGCGGCGAGGCCCTCGGCAGTTTTGAGGCACGTCATGGAGATCTGGAGGAACCCCTTGAAGCGGTCCACGTGCATAGCCTCTGCAAAGCTCCATCTGGTGCAAATGAAACGCCAAACACACGACAAGGATCCGTAAAACTGAAACAACTTCACAGAACTGTCCTCTGCATTCTCATCACCCACTGATTCCTTCTCATCCCCTTCCTCATCCTCCATCTGATCCTCTTCCTTTTCCTTGTCTATCTGCACACAACGCGGGTTCGCCATGTCTAGCAGCACGTATCGAAGAAGGTGCTTCAAGTGCCCATAAAACAGCTCCTCACGCTCCATCGCACTGAGACTAACTGCAGCGGTGTTGGGTCGCGACGACGGCTTTATCGACCCACCACACCCACAAGCCTCAACTGGTCCCTCTACCAGTGCCTTTTTGTTCTTTCTTTGTGCCTTCTTTGATCCTGACTTCGCCGCATATTGCACCTCGCTGTCGCTGCAGTCGACTTCTTCAGACTCCTGCGTTTCCTCCTCACTCTCCTCCTCACTTTCTTTCACATAAACACGTCTTCTCTTCTTCGCATGAACCGCAGATCGAGGTTTGCCACGCCCTGACTTCTTGTCCATCTGGGTAGCCACTTGGCGCTCAGTTGCACGTCCTACTGATGTCGCGTCGCTACTCGATTCCCGACTCACAGATAATGATCTCACCCGTTTTTGTTCTAGCGTATGCGAAGTCCGTGAAGCTGCCTCTTTCTGTTTCCGTTGAACAGGGCGAGAATTCGTTCGTCGTGGCATAATTTTACTCACAATGGAAACCGAAAAAAAAAAAAAATGTTTTTGAATATTTGCGTGCGCTTACGTAGAGAGCGAAGAAAAAGAAGAAGAACAACAACAACAACAAAGAGGGAAAACAAAAAGAAAAAAAGAGAAAGGGGGTAAGAGGGAAAGAGCAGCAGCAGCAGGAGAGGCAGTCACAAAGTACGCGGTGAGGAGCGCACACCGACAACAACAACAACAAAAAGTTTAAAACAAAAAAAAGAGATAACTGACTTTCAATCGTCTTGTTTGTTTGTTTGTTTGTTTGTTTTTTTGTGTTCTCTTTTGTTTTCATGTGCCTCATTCGATTTTCCTGCCGTACTTGTCCACGCGGTAGAGCGTCTGGCCCAGCGACCGCGGCTTCAGTGTATTGTTCCTTGTATACGTACTGTAGCGACCACTGCTGCGACAAGCCTCCTCCATCCTCTTCTTCGCGTGCGCCCACTCCTTTTCTCCGGGGTATTTGATGTGCTTCCACGCGCCGCTCTTCGCTGAGGGAAGTGACGGAGTGAAGGTAACACTCGCCTCACGTTCATTCGCCACAATACTACTGAAATGATGGTAGATGGTTTTTTCTTCGGCGTAGCGCTGCATCGCCTGGCACATCTCCCGCAGTTTGCCAATTGCCGAGTCAATCGACTGGAATTCTTTTATCGTGAGTTTGACTGGATGGCGCTTCCTGATATCGTCAACAATCTTCTTGCTTTTCCATCCCACAAAATGTGCGTCCACTACATCGCGAAACTGATGATCGATTAGCTCGCGCAATTTAACAGCGCCATGGTCGCCAGCTCCACGCCCAGCAGGACGCTCTTGTTCCCCCTGCTCATTAAGAGCCTCAAGTTCTGCGCTCACAAGGGTTAAGATGCGTGGCGCCTCACGACGGATGCGACAGTACGCAACATCCCCGCTGGTGCCCATCTGTACGAGATTCATTGACAGCTCTTGCGCCTGCTGCAGTGCCTCTGACAGGTCGCAGGGGGTCAGAGACATCTTCGCCTCGGCACCAGATTCCGGGTCTTCCACGTGAGTGATCTGAACCTTTGGATGCACAATGAGATTGTCGATGGGATGCTGCTGCAGATACAACTTCACCTTTTCTTTTGCCTTCTCGGGCGCATTGCTAGGGAGGAGTTCACACAGAATTCCACCAAGGCTCTTCTTCGCCATATTGACCGCAGCATCCTTCTGCACACTGAGGGTGGGGTCAAAAACGAACTCATCGTCGTTTGAACCACCGTCGCCTTTCGATGTAGCAAAGGCGCGAGCGCAAACAACCCGCGGGGCAGCTGCAATAGAGCGCGGCACCACGAGATCTGCACGGGAGAGGCGAGAAACGGGGGCGACACGACGCCAGCAGAGGCCACAACACCGTGCCACGGAGTAAACGGCGCACAGCACCATTGCGAAACACTACAACGCCGATTATTATTATTATTATTACTTCTTGCGTTTTGCCTTAACAAAGGCAATGTCTTATAAGATGTAAATGTACTGGTGGTTGCGCCTATTTTGAACCACCTCCTTGACATTTAGGAGCAAATAATTCAAAGAAAAGAAAAATAAATAAATAAGTGGAAACGTCGAGCTCCTTTGTGAAAGGAAACCACAAAACAATGGCACGGAGTGCCCATTACACATCCACCGTTTTTATCTCCCCATCTACCTGCAAATCTCACTCTGGGCATCGGTGTGCATGTGCCGCCCCTCATTCGCTTCAGCCACACACACACACACACACACACACACACACACACACACACAGCATTAGCAGCGCAAGTCTGTACAAGAGGAGGCAGAGAAGGCGGGAGTTTCATTCACAGACGCACACCGATGGAGAGAGAGAGAGAAATAGCAGCAGAAAAATGGGGTGGGAGAAAAGAGGAGTGTTGAAGTGTGGTGGGGCACAGTTAGTGCTGCTTCAATGCAAATGTCATGCTTACACCGTAGTGATCGGAGGGGAACAAGTAGCCTGGGGCATCGGTATTGTTATTCTCCTCATTGACGCTCCTGGTACCCACAAGATGTGCCTCCACCGGCACAAGACGTTGGCTGCGCATAAACATCTTGTCGGAGCGCCCAAAAAACATTTCCTCCACTTTCAGCTTACAAAATGTGTTCGTTTCGTCCATCGTCTTCCCTGGGGCGCTGGGGTGGAGCATAGGCCAGCAGTCGACATACTGTGACTCCGGCGGCATGAGAAACTCGTTCGTAGGCCAATCATTGAAGTCCCCCATCATCACGACATCGCCTGACAACGTCTTTGTCATGTGGTGCCGCAGCGCGGAGTCCTGCGAGGTACGGGCATTCTCGTGATTTTTGGTGTACGGTGCCAAGAGGTGTGCAGCAGCCACCTGCACCGTACCATGCTGCATCTGAAGGCTCACGACGGGCATAAGCGAGACATGGTTTGTCCATGCGGGGATGTTGAGGTATGTGATGCCTAGTACTGGGAACCGGCGGCGGTGCACCAGCATCAGCACGCCCCACGGGGAGATGGTGGGGCTCGTAAGACCACAGGAAATGTAGTACCGCTCCTGCACCCACGGCTGCTTCGACAAGAACTCCCAAAAGACGGGCTCAACCTCCTGCATGCCAACTAAATCTGCATCTTCTTGTTGAATGATCTTGGAAAGAACAGGGTAGCGCTTTGGGGAACACCAATCGATGCCGGGCATCCCGAGTGGTGTGGGTTTCCCGCTGTAACGATCAAACATGACATTCCAAGTGAGCAGTTTGAGCGACGTCTGCCTGGGTGATTTCCCTCGATCCGTTCTGCTGGCCATGGGCGCCTCCTGGCGCTCAGCATCCATGCACACTGCCGCATCATTAATTCCCCTTGTCGTCCCCGTCCCCGTTGCCGTTGCCGTTGCCGCCAGACCAACAGTGCTCTCCTCTCCCGCGACTGAAGAAGACGAAGACGGCGGCGACAACACCTGCTGGCTGCTGTCCTCATCCCCTTCCGCGCCACACGGAAAATTTGCGATCGGCTCCCATGTTCTGCTCGACGGTTCAAACTGCGAAGGGCCGTCACGGGACATGCTTACTTCAAATGCCACACCCTTCACGGCGTTGCGGTGGCGGCGCGTCTCCATTATATGGCTTCGGACACCAATGTCCACATATTCGAAACGCCACAGCTTTGTCTTCTCATTCTGCAGCCAGCAATACGACGGTGAAAGGCACAAGCACTTGTGTGGTTTTACGGGGTTGGCGTACGAAAAAATCTCCCGCACCAGACGGCGCGCCTCCGCCGTGTTTGCAGTGGTGATCATTTTCCCAACTTCTGGCTTTGGCGCAACGCCAACGTAATGCTGAATCAATCCTTCCACTGCTGCCGGTAGAGATTGGCACAAGACGGTGTACTCAGCTGCAGTCAGCGGTTTTCCACCATGCCCCTCCCCTTCTTCCCCTTCCTTACTCTTCGTTGCCTCTTCTTCCTCGTAACCCACCTCTCTTCTTGTCGCGTCCAGCTCTCTTGTTGTTTCGGCTTCTGCTGCTGCTGCTGCTGCTGCTTCTGGTGAATTTAAACGGTAAACGCGCGGTGCGGTGCAGCGTGCGCTGCGATGCGATGGTGAAAGTAATGATGATGATGATGATGATGATGATGGCGCTGCTGCTGCTGCTGTGCGGAGTGCACTAATGTGCCCGGCGAACTGGGAAGCACCAGGGGTGAAGGTGCCTGTTTGCGATGCGGATGTCGGTGGAAGATAGTCGCACTGAGGCGATTCACCCAGACAGAGCATTGTGTGGGTCTGCAGCGCGTGCTCCAGGTAGAACTCCGACAGCGCGTCCACACGCGATGGTACCTCCTTTCGCAACACCAACTGCATGAGATGACACAGCAGCGGGATATTGAGGTGAACTGCATTCCCAGGGCCGTCCTCAAATAGAAATGTCCCCGACGCATCCATGTTGGACTCACCCACAATCGCCGTGTAGCGGTCAACCAACTCATGAAACGCGAGACTGGGGATGGGATTCAACTCAGTCGCCGAGGCGCCATTCGTGAGAATAAACAGAAAGAGGATGTCCGTCCGCATTCTGGCAATGGCGACACTCTCCCCTTCTCTAGCCTTCTTGTCAAGTTCAAGCCACTCGAGAATCTCATGCAGGCGCAGATGCCGCATATCCGCGTTGTTCTGGACAATGTTGCTAATGTTGTAAAAAGGGGAAAGTGCCATCACGTTTAAATACAACTCAGATGCACCAATAAGACAAAGTGAGTCCGTGCTGCCGTTGAAGGAGTCGCGGCTCGCCAGGTCCAGGGCCCACGCAGACATCTTTTGCTCCACACACCCTTGCACGCATGTCCCGCAAAACACCACCTCGGCGGGCAATATCTGCCTCTCCGGCATCATGCGCACCAGGCGCTCCTCCACGGCTTGAATGAGCGGTGTCCCCGGCAAACGCATCAGACGGCTCTCCACTTTTCGTGTGACACTGCTGTTTCGCGTTCGCTCTGCCTTGAGCAGTCCCTCCGCACCGTCAAGCGCAATTAGAAGGGATTTCTTGCAGCGTATCTTCTTGAGGAGCTGCTGCAGCGACTGCGCCACGTGGCGTGCCACCTCCTTGTGCCGACGCTGCTCTGTCGACACATTCTTCGCCAAACGCAGCGCAGTTGCCACAAGTGATGTGGCATCCACGGCAACGTAATCGCACTCCACCTCCTTTTTAGTAATAAGCAGCTGGAAGCGATCATTGATCTTCGACTGACGGTACGTTGTTGCGGCATGACCAAACCGCGTCCGTGTTAGTGCCATGCTGCGCACGCTGCCGTTTCTGCGTCTGTAGATGCAAACCAGGGGAAGCAATGAAATTAGAAGCAGAATAAACAGTGCAGCAACAGATAACCCCACCCCCACCCTCTCTCCTCCTCCTCCCCTCAAGTTTTGGTACGGAAATGCAGGAAACAGCAAGAAGAAAAACAAACAAAAAAAAAAACCATGACAGTGACGACAGGGACGTACAGCCAAAAAGCCTGCCAGACATCTTATGATGTGCACCCCAAAAGCCGTTAATGACTCACACATACAAACACACACAAGAAACGCAAGCACACGTCATGTACTCATCCCCAAGAAGTAAGGCAGGAGCATGCACGCATGCACATATATATATATATATATATATATATGTGTGTGTGTAAATATGTATACGTACGCACGGAGGGGCGGCGGCGGTAGTGGTGGTGGTGGTGGAGAGGGAAATAAAGAGAAAAACACCCTCCTTCCCCCTTCACTACCCCCACCACAGCAATCATGCTTCTGCGTCGCTTTCCGCATCATCGGGTGGATGCTTGCTGACCACCACCTTGGTTCCATTCTTCTTCACGCCGCCACGCGATCGTGGCACAGCCGGGACGGAACCTGCCTTCTTTAACAAATCCATCTTTGCCCTCTCACTCGTGTAGAGCTGCATGAACTTCACGTACCGCCTCCCCGCAACACTGGCAGACACATCCGTGATGCTAAGCGGGTGCCGCATTTTTTCCTCATCGTGCTTCTTTTTCTTTCCAGTTTTTGTACCACATGTTGGGGAAGCAGCAGAACCGGTAACATCGTGGGCGGCAGACCCGGCCCTGTCTTCCTCCTCGTCTTCCTCGTCTCCCCCATTCTGGTCGGAGTCGGTGCCGCCCTCAGTCTTTCTAGTCGCCGTGCGCGCTCTTGCCGCAGGTATCAGAGGGAGGTGAAGCATTGAAAGAAATGGCGAATGGATCACCTCCTCCGATCGAATAAGGCGCTGAAGAGTCTGCAGAGCCTTCTGCGACTCCGGTGCAGCAAGTGGCGGCCTCAACAACTGTGGGGCTGGCGTCAATGCCTCATTCATGCATCTTGCAGCCAAAGGAACATCGTCCGAATCCAAAGAGCTTGACCGGCTCTTCTCTTCCTGTCTTTGGTTCTTGCCACGTCGCGGAGCTTGTGGCGACGGCGCCTTTCCTCTCGACGCCCCTCGCTGCTTCCTGGTTTTACCTACGTCATCCTCGGCCTCGTCGGGCGACTCTGCATCACCTCCGCGCGCCGCTCTGGTGTTTGACCGTTTTTGAGATTTCTGTGGTTGAGACTTCTTCTGGGCAGCCCGCACCTCTGAAGTGTTTTTTGCTGCTTGTCCTGCCTTTTTTGGAGCAGTTACCCGAGTGGATGCACCGCGGCGCGGCTTCCCGTCTTGTTCATGCGGCCTACCCGTCACATGACAGAACGTCGTCATGAGGCCGCAATCAGGGCACGATCCCTCAGCTTTGAGAGTGTTAAGGGAAGGCGGAAGTTGTGGTGGAACATCGTCATCATCAACCTTGGTGCTGCTAGCCTTCGTGGTAGTGCGTCGCTTCTTTGCGGGCGCTGAAGCATCCTCCTCCACAATTGTCTGCTGGGAGCTTACCACCGAAGCTTTCGACCGGCTGCCTCGAGCAGTTTTCCGAGCACCAGCAGTAGTAGCAGCAGCAGCAGGAGGCGGCGGCGGCGGCGGACTGGGTGACGCCACGCTGCCGCTTCGTGATCTCTTCCCCACTTTTGACGAGCGACGCGTGCTCTTCCCGCCTTGCAGGATGGCGTTGGCGCCGTGCAGCTTTTTCAGTCCATCTAAGACCCTTTCGAGTGTCAAACCGTACCACTTCTGTCCGTGAACCGTCATGATGCCATTCTTGTCGCGTCCGTCCTTGCAGAGCTCCTCCTCGCGTCTGGGAAAATCACGCACCGCCGCCTCAAAAGCACCCCGCCACGCTGTGGAGGGATTATCGGCGGCATGGACAACCTCAGGCTTGTCGCTGCGTGCCACCTCGAAGAGTGGACTGCCATCCGAGGCCTGGGTGATAGTTGCCGTGTAATGCACATCAGACACACGCGCATGGCCGCCACCACCATCATCACCATCTTCCGCATCGCTGGGAAGGACAACTTTGGTCCGCGCAGAGTCTTTGTCCCGGAATACGTTGCGCTCAACGGTGTATCCCACCGGGTACGGCACCACTCCTCCAACGTGCTGCCGAAAGAACCGCGAATCGGCGACGAGGGTGCCAAACGACACAACACGCAGCATTGCCTCTGAAAAGGGGTAGAGTAAAATACGTCCCACACCCCTTCTGCCGACACCGTACTGAACTCGGGAAGAAGAGGAGGAGGGGAGAATGCAGAGTTTCCTCACTCACACCACCCTCTTTTTTTGTTTGTTTGTTCGTTTGTTTCTTGCTTTATGTCTCTTATTTCCCCTTCCCTCCTCTGCTTCTGTTCTCGTTGTTATTTCCCAAAGCGTCTCGACGTGACGTGGTGGAAAGCGAAATAGGGATGATGGAGGAGGAGGAGGAGGAGATGAAGACCAGTGAAAGAGGCGCCGTGTGCACACCGGCCATCCCTACACCATCTCGTGCACTCCGGGAAGGAAGTGCATTACTTCAAACACGAAGAGCGCAGAGATTAAAAACAACAACAGCAACGACAAAGGCAAAAAAAAAAAAAGAAAAACACACATACACTCTCGGATGCAAAATACTGCCGAAGGAATCAACGGTAAGACTTCGTAAACCGGGTGCGTGCAGAGTGGCGGCCCCACTTCTTTGGTTCGCAGCGGCGCGGGTCGGCAATGAGGAGGAACTTGTCGTATGCGAGGTATTTGTCCTTCAGCGCAGCCTTCTCCACCTCGTTCTTGTACTTTTGGTAGTACGCGACAAGACCCTTTGCGATGGCCTGACGCGTGGCATAGGCCTGCGCGACCTGACCAGAACCGCGAACCTTCACGTCGATGCGCAGACGCGCGAAATGACGGGAGCCAACCACTTTGACCGCCTCCATGATCTTCGCGCGGAGTGTCTCCGGGAGGATCTGAGAGACGGGAACGCCGTTCACACGGATGTTGCACTGCGGGGCCTTTGTCACGGTGGCGACGGCAATGGCCGTCTTCTTCTTCCCAAAGGTCTGCACCTGCCTGAGGGCGTACGTCTTCTTTTCTGCGGTCATCGGAGTGCTTGGCTACATCACGTGGGAACAAAAAAATAAAAATAAAAATATATGGTGGTGGAAGGAAATAGGTGAAACATCTTCAGAATACGCAGATTGTAGGGACGATGTGCATGTGCACCTGTGTTTGTGTACATGTATGTGAAAGGCTAGTGACAAATACAACGAGATATTGTCACAAATTAAAGAAAAGAAAACAAGAAAGCAGCTTGCCAAGGCGGTAGCACATTTTTCAGTCCGCAATCTTCCATCCACAGCACACCTGATGCACGTGCAACTTTCTCTCTCCCACCCCCCTCCCCCACACCCCCCGTGCCGCCAACAACAAAAAGAACAATAAATGCAGCAAGGGGAGGGGAAGCAGAGACTCGGGAATCAACGGTAGGACTTCGTAAACCGGGTGCGTGCAGAGTGGCGGCCCCACTTCTTTGGTTCGCAGCGGCGCGGGTCGGCAATGAGGAGGAACTTGTCGTATGCGAGGTATTTGTCCTTCAGCGCAGCCTTCTCCACCTCGTTCTTGTACTTTTGGTAGTACGCGACAAGACCCTTTGCGATGGCCTGACGCGTGGCATAGGCCTGCGCGACCTGACCAGAACCGCGAACCTTCACGTCGATGCGCAGACGCGCGAAATGACGGGAGCCAACCACTTTGACCGCCTCCATGATCTTCGCGCGGAGTGTCTCCGGGAGGATCTGAGAGACGGGAACGCCGTTCACACGGATGTTGCACTGCGGGGCCTTTGTCACGGTGGCGACGGCAATGGCCGTCTTCTTCTTCCCAAAGGTCTGCACCTGCCTGAGGGCGTACGTCTTCTTTTCTGCGGTCATCGGAGTGCTTGGCTACATCACGTGGGAACAAAAAAATAAAAATAAAAATATATGGTGGTGGAAGGAAATAGGTGAAACCAAAGAAATGCAGAGCGGGTGAGCACCGATACCTGCGCAAGAGAGGTATGTGCACCTGTGTGGGAAGAAGGCGCATTCTTCACCGTCTGTTGTATCCATAAAACATTTGTGTTTGTATTTGTGTGCAGCTGCCTGTGAGAAATGCAAGAGGGACACAACGAACCCGCACCCATCCAATAACACCCATTTCATTCCATACCGAAGAGCTTGGCGGAAGTATTGGCTACAACCTCCATCTCTGCCTTTTTCTGCGCTCGCTGCGACTGTTCCTCCAGCCGCGTGGCCTCATCAAGGCGCGACACCAAGGCTGCCATGTCAACAGCGCCGTCCACAATGCTCATGGTTCGCATGTCCAGCGCAAGGCTACACCTCCTCGCATGATCTTCGCTCACGGGGCCATCAATAGGTGCCATGGCGAGCAACGCCTGCAGCATTTCCTCGTGCGTCATGGGCCGCTGCATCTCCTGCAACGTTAGTGGACTGCCCACACCCTCCCCCGCCTCAACAGCACGCTTCACCTCTTGCCATGAGCCGCGCTCACCAGGCGGTGTTGGCGGTTCACGCCAGGCCCGCTCCTCCACCTGAGCCTCAAAGAAGGCGCTGCGTGTTGACTCAGTCATGGCAACGTCTGTTCCTCGCAATGCGGGATGACCTGCCTCCACGAGTTCCTGCGCCTCTAAGCTTGCAGATGGCAATGGAACTGGACGCCTGATAATTTTTGGGCCCTTTGGTTTCTCCTTCCTCGTGTCCTGAGAGCCATCGGCAGCGCATGGCTCTTCAAGTGATGGTGTTGTGGCCAACGCCTCTACACCGCTGACACTGCCACTGCCACTGCTGGCTGCTGCTGCTGCTGATGATGTTGCTGCGCCCTCCCCACCTTCGCTGCAGTGGTTGATGGGTGTTACAGTGGCAAAGTTCACCGTTCCCTCGCTTGTAAGAGCCGATGTGTTGTCCTCCGCGTAGCCCTCCAACTCATCCAGTGCCTGCTCCAGCTCCCGCACGGTGCGCAGCAGCTGCTCCTCGTGATCGTGGAAGTTGTGCACCATGTACTGCCAGAATTTGAGCTGCTCACTCAGTTGCCTTACGCGCTTCTCTTGCATCCCTTGTCTCTTGTTTGCGTCAGCCGTCACACGACGCATGACAAAATTTGCATCGTTCTCAGCCCGCTCCAGCAACAGCCGGCGCTCGCATGCGGCCTCGAATTCGACCAACTCTTTCGCATAGTCGGCGATTTCTTCATTACTCAGTCCACGTGCACGGCCACGCCACCGCTGACCAATCGCATTTGGGTTTACTGACCATGAAGCCCACGCCCTCAGTCGATTCCAAAGGCGGCGAAGCGGACCGCCCTGGCGCATGGCCTGCAAAGTCCCGCTGACAAAGCGTGTATTCGCTGATAATTCATCAAATTTGCCTTGCAACATCGCCCCACGTATTGCGGCACCGATGGCCACAGCGTAATCCGCCGGACAGGAGCTCTCAGCCGCGACGGGTCGCCCAAAGTACTCCGTTAACATGCGGCGAATAGGAGGATCGCGCGTCATGGCTCCCACAAGCAAGACGTTATCGATGTCCGTGACGCGGATGCCTGTGTGATCAAAAAGTTTGCTGAGACAATCCATGCAGCGAACTCTTAGCGGGCGCGTTAGTTCAATATACTCATCGTGCCGCAATGTGGCCTCAAGTGGCACAATGTCACGCAGCTTTTCAGAGAAATGAAAGGCACGATTGTAGCCGTAGTAAGGGTCTGTTGAATGTGTGAAGTGAATCTTCGCCTTCTCCGCCTCGAGAAGGAGCTGGCGATACGTTGCCACGCCCTGCCCCACGTTTCCCTCTGCGTCCTCCAGGGGCACGCGCCACTTACGCTCAAACTGGTCTGCAAAGTGCTGTGATAGTACTGCATCCCAGTCGTTGCCGCCCAGAAGTGGATCGCCGTGAGTGGCGACGAGTGTAAAGGTGCCGCGGCGGCGATTGTGCTCCATCACGGCACAGTCAAGTGTGCCGCCACCAAGATCAAACACCAGGGAACGCGTGATGCATTTTTCAGGCTGCTCTCGTTGCTTTTCCACGCGAGTATTGTTGCCACGTTGCAGCACGGTGTGTGCCAGACATGCGGCAGAGGGTTCATCGATAATTTCCAGAACGTCGAATCCAGCCGCGAGTGCGGCATCTTCGGTCGCCACCTTCTGCTGAGGCGTGAAAAACGCTGGGACACTCACAACGGCAGAGTCCACGGGTTCCTTCAGATACTTCTCCGCCTCGTGCTTCAGGTAGCGAAGGAACATGGCAATGATGTGCACCACAGTGTACGTCCGCCCCATGATCTCCACCGCCACCTCACCCTTTTCGTTGAGGGTTAACATGTTTGTCTTGTGCAGCTGCGACCGCACCCGCCCGAGCTCCCCAACCCCTCGGCCAATGAGGCGCTTGCCGCTACAGAGTGTGGCGCTAGCACTGGTGCGCACGCATGCACGGGCCTCCTCGCCGTAGAGGCGGACCTTGTGGTTCTTGTCAAATGTTATCGCCGTTGGATACACCCATGAGCCTGTCGGCGACGGGATAATCCTTGGCTTGTTTGTCGCATCATCAATGTAGGAGATGCAACTGTTCGTCGTGCCGAGGTCAATGCCCAAAACCCGGCCGCTACGATCGCGCACCTTTTCCTCCATGACCACGAAGCGGTTTCGTGTGGCCTCATCCAACTCCATCCGCCGCTTCGCCTCCATCTCCATCGAATGCTGCATGTTGATGCTGGCTCCAGGCCTTGATGGCGGCATTGGCATTGGCAGCTGCTGCAGGACCACCCGTGTCCGGTGGAGTAAAAGCACCGACGAGCCCCGCATTTCTGATGCTCAAAGCGACACGCAGAGTTGCTCCTCCCCTCCCAGACACACCTATACGCCACTCAGCCACTTGGCTGTTCTCGCCTCCGTACCTTTCTCCCCGCTAAAGAGCGACGGAACTTTTGTTTTGTTTTGTTTTAGAAAGTACAGCTAGTGCGAAATCAGACCCGTCATCCGTGTTTGTACAGCAGAGCAGAGCAGAGCACACAGATACACACAGACGCGCAGTCGAATAAAAAATAAACAACTAGAATTCAAAGAAAAGCATGATGGAATAAACGCGAGAAGGCGACAGAAAGTTGGAAACCATAATTCAACAAAAAGGACGAAAGAACCGTGACTTAATTGTCCTTTAGATTAGCTCTGGACTTTTCATTATCATGGTCAGCGTCATGCAGTCGCTCTGGTAGGAATGCGGGCAGATATCGGGACACCAAGGAGCCGCCTACATATGTTAAACCTGCAGCAACAATCACGCTCACAAGTGGGAGAAAAGCTGCTTCTTCACTCAACTCAAAAAATTTCATGCGACTGATGGTACTCGATCCCGTTTTGCGTCTCCCTTGTATAGTTTTGGTTTTTTATTTTGTTATGATGTTTGCAATGGGTCCTTGCCACTAGTGTACAGCAAGACCGTCCCCTGTCTGCACACACACACACAGAGAGAGAGAGAGAAGGAGAGAGAGCGATGGCGACAGCAGAAAGGAGGATGGGGAAAGTGAATGAAAGAGCAGAAGAGAGAACGGCGCACGGAAGGTAGAAGGACCAGCAAATGCAGATATATATATATATATATATATCCCACAATGCAAGAGACTAATGGCGATGCGCTGCTTCCTTCCTAGGCTCAGTGACCCATTCAAAAACAACTCTGCTGCATTTCCCCCCTCGCCTCACCCCCGCTCGCTCGCTCGCTTGCTCTGCAAAGGCAGAGGTAATCTCTGCAAGACATTATTGTTTCGTTGATATAAAAGACGAGGCAAACAGAGAGGCGCACTCCGACTAGTCGGAATCGCTATGGGTGAGACGGTGCAGCTGCCGACGGAGGCGCTCCTTCTCAGATTCGGCCACCTGCTTGGAACTCAAAATCCGCGGAAGCCACTCTCTCTCCACGCTTCGCTGCAGGAAGAGCAATCGACCTTTTGATATTTCTTCCAGGAGAAACGACACAAGGTTCACTGCGTAGCGCGAGAGACACAGCTCGGACAAGACGCAGATGATGCGTGTCAGTGCGTTGTAAAAACACGCCACCGACCTGCATGCGTCATGGTGCCCATTGGCTGCGTTATCGCTGCTGCCACGGCAACAGCGCGACAGCACACCGTACCGCGTCCTCCAATTTCTATGGCGGTCCAACACACCACGCTCTTCATCGTGCAGACGCCAGCCATAAAAGCGGAGAAACACGACATAGCTGTAGTGCACACGGTCCATAACGCTTGGCTGACGGAGTTGTGTATAGTCCGCCCACATTAACGGCCGAAAAACCTCGAGCACAGACTTGATTGGCACAGACTCAGACTTCTCACATAGCCCTTCTTCCCCGCCTTCGTTTTCGGCCCTATCGTCCACCACGTGTTCTGCCACCGCTAAACAAGCAGCGTCAAGCTGGACGGACGGCATAAGGAGCAACAGCAACAGCTCCCAGTTGAGGCGCAGCAGCTCGAGTCCGTCTGAACCAGATATCCGCATCGATTGCTCCTCCTCCGTGAATAACACGCCCTGACATGGCGGCAACAGTGCCTGGTGAAGAGCAATGACATGCAGGCACTCACTACTCTCGGGCATCATCTTCGCATCATGAGGTGGGATCCGCACCCACACAGGGCGGTCGCCGCGGTAAAATGAAACGGACGGATGCTCCTGAGAGGGAGTCCGAGCTTTTTCTTCCGCCTCAGCTCTCCCACGTAGCGCGGTGAGTAACACCTCGAGATCTTGTGTCGGTTCCGGCACCAGTTCTAGTGTTCCATCGACGCACCCCGCTACTGTTGTTGTTTCGGCCATTCCCCATCACCAACTTCGTCTGCCTGCCCCCTTCTGCCTGCGATGTGCACCGCGTATGATGGAAACAAGAAGAAGAAGAAAAAGAAAAAAGGCCACGTGCAGTCCACTGTTGCACTGGTACCATCCACAAAAACGGAGCTACACCAGGCGATTTGGGGAGGAAGGGGTGGGTGGTGGGGGGGGGGGGGGGGGAAACAAAAAGATGAAGCAGCGAGTGGGCAGGAGGAGGCGTCATTCACTCACTTGAGTGGCGATGAAAAGGGTGTAGCCTCGGCAGTGCCACCACCGGTCGTGCCACCGGTGCGCCGCGATATCGCCCGTGGAACAACTCCACGTCATCGTATGGCGCTGGCAACACCCCCATCGGCCGCCTCCCCCCAATGTCGCCCACCTGCCACGTGAAACCAAAGTGCAGGACGTCTTTCAGCTTTTTTGTCCGCTCCAACTCCTCCAGATCACGCAGCGTGCCAACAAGCTTCTTGTTGACAAACAATAGGGGAAGATCAGCAGTCTGACTTGCCTTGAACAGCTGCTGGCGAAGCGATTCCCTGTGAATATGGTGATCCAGCTGCACCACCTTCATCCGCGTGCAATACCACGACACGTAGTGGCGTATGTGACCCGTTTCAACGGGGCACGCCCCGACAGTGAACATCACCGCCCAGTAACGATCAAGATAGTCGGTGAGTAGAGGCGAAACAAACGGACGCCACCGCACCGGTCCCATCCTTCTTGTTTCTTCCAGTTTGCCGCTGAACAGAGGGCAGTTTCTTCCCCCGCTTCTATTCGCCCAGGGGGGGGGGGGGGGGGGGAAAAAAAGGCGAATGAAAACAAAAGAAAAAAAAAGGACGGGATTCACCCCTGCACCGGCGCACAACACCACCGGGGTGGCAGAAACTCTGATCTAGGCGAGACAATGGGGGGGGAGGGAAAAGGAAAGAAGAAAAGTCGAGTGAAACACCGAACCGACGAGAAAAGAATTCAGAAAAAAAAAAGAGAGAGTCCCTCTTCTCGCTTCACTCACCAGGACACACACACACACACACACACACATAGACGCATAGACGCATATACCAATAGAAGAACAGGCACCACATCATATACACGCCGAATGCTCATCGGCAAGTAAGTCTGCAACCTCTTCCAGCTGCAAAAGTATATGTCTCATGTGGGCGGTTTTATTGAAGAAGCAAAACAAAAATAAGAGAGTGTGTGTGCGCAATCACAACAACAGCAAAACAAACAAAAAAAAAGCTCACACATACCCCTCCTCTTTCTCTCTCGTCCTTTTGTTCTTTCATACGTTCCCGCGCGCTCCGTCGTGTAGGGCAAATATGGGCGCACAAAGATGCGGGAAAAAGACTACATATATATATATATATATATATATATATATATATATATATGTGTGTGTCCGTAGGTGCGAGAAATAGCATCACGCATCACCGCTCCACTGTTTTGCCGACTTTGGGAGCATGCCGCGGTTGAATGCTCGCATGGTGTGCAGGTCTCGCTTGTCAAGCCCCATCTCCAAGGCAAGTTGACGCGTGCGTAGTGGCAAAAACTCGTTCTCCGGTGACACTTCTCGCATCATCGCAGGGCACGTGAGCCGATGTCCCTCCCACCGACGCCATTCAACAGCCTTGCCGCAATCCATACAAAGGACAATCTGATGCTTTTCCCTGTGCGGTTCAAGTCGTTCCAGTGAGATGCGTGTGTTGCACTCGGCACACCACCGCACCTGTCGGATACACTTGTCCCAGTGGTCGTAGAACTCCGCCGTCGGCACGTATGACTTGCAGTTGCGGCACCACTGCTCCGATGCAGCGGAAAGTGGTCGGTTGCTGATGCGTTGATAATAGATGCGGGTTGGTTCATGCACCATTCCATCCAGGCGCACAAAGTCCTGTGTCCGCTGGATGGTGAAATCTTCAAACGTGCGCATACGGGCAAGAATGTTTCCCAGATCATTGGTGTCCGCGAGACGACGACAGTCAATGAGAATGCGGTAGGTGTGCTGGTAAGTCAATATGTTCAGTGGCGAGATACAATGACGAGGGAAGAGAGGGAACTGCTGTACTTCGCAGCGTACCTCCGGGTAGAAGGAGTGATACAAGCTTATACGCATTCGTGGCACATCAACCGTTCGGTGCACGGAAGGAAAGTGCACAACGAGCACGTGCTCCTTCACCTGCAGCACCTCTCCAACTGTGCCAGCGGGCACACCAAAAGCATCAGGGGCGTCCAGGAGGAGGTGCACTGATGCCCCAGTGTCGAGGTTGAGGGTGTCGACGAGACCAAAGGACTGCGGCAGGGACGACTGCACCATCATGTTCACAATGTAGTTCCCAATCTCTGTGCGTTTCAGCGTGCGGAAACGATTCGGGAGCACACGAATGGCCGGTTGTTTCGGGAAACGAGATGTAAACTTCACAATCGCCTCCACATTAGATATCATACTCTGTGGTGGTAGCAACGTAAGGCCGCCATTTCTATTATTATTATTATTATTACTGCTGCTGCTGCTACCACTACGCATCTTCTTGTTGTTGGCGGCGCTGATGGCATCATCCGTAGTGCACTCGTCATCCCCTTCGTCCCCCTCTGTGAGATCCTCGCCAGCCGTCGGCCTTCCCATCGCTGATCGAGCCTCAAGTTCCTCCATGTCGTTTGGCGTCAGAAGGCCACAGTAGGCCTTGTTCACGAGCGTTGTGAGCCGCCGCGCCTGGCCGTAAATTTTTTCCAGCAGCCGCTGCCGCGGGAACAGTTCGTCCCAATTGTCCAGCTGGTAAATGTAGCCACCCGTATCACTGCCGGGGTGCACCGGAAGGCGCCAGAAATCTGCCGCAGCAAATACACGAATACCACCAAATGCCTCGTTTGGTCGCCCACGCAGTTGGCGACACACCGTATCCATCGAGACGATTATGGTTGGTGAAATCTGTTCTACTGAGTCGATAATCAACACGTCCACCGTTCCCAGACTCGGAACGCAAGAGGCGTAGGTAGACTCGCACAGACGCGCGTGACGCTCCAGCGTGCCATCAAGTTGATCCCGGGAAGGAAGCTCGTCCCGACTCATGTAGCGCAGCCCGAGAAAGTGGTAGAGCAGAATGCCCTCGAGGCGGCACGCGCGCTGCGCGTTTGCAGAGACATACGCCACCTTCTTCTTCTTCTTTTCGCACGCTTCACCGATGGCTTTGAGAATCGTCATCTTGCCCGTGTGATGGGCTCCGCAGAAAATAAAGTTCTCCCGTGCACCGAGGGCCTCAGCAACATAGCGCTGGGTGCTTGCCGCGCCCTTGTGACGCAACATGCGAAAGTCACCCCTGAACCCGTGATGGTCCACCTCACGCATGAGATGCCCAAAGCCCCGTGCGACAGTCCGCATCGGTGACGTGAAGAGTCCCGAAGAATGATGCGCATTGACAGCAGCACGTACTCTGGACGCAGTGGTCACACCAACTGCGCCACGCAGGGGAACAGTGCTGCTGTTGCGAACAGCGCTGCCACGGCTAAGGAGGAAGAGGAGGGGAACGACGGCGGCAGCGGCGGTGCAACGGATGCAAGACATGTGGCGATATGCCTGTAGCAAGTCACTACCCGAATAGAATCCACAGACGCTCAACAACAACAACAATAACAAAGGCAAAAGAAAATGGGAAAGCACACCACACAGACACACACACACACACACAAAAAAAAAAAAAAGAGATCAGAGAATAGCGGTGGGACGGAACAATAAATAAATAAATGGGGGATGGGGAGCCGATGAGGTTCAGAAAGTAGTCATGTCACTCCAGAAGAGGCAACAAGAGATTCCACCATTCTCTTTTTGTCTGGCGATGCGAATGGCAAAACACCGGCAAAGGCTCAAACCACAAGAACGAGAATGTAATGACAACAACAACAACAACAACAGCAACAGCAGCAACAGTAGTAACAACATCATTTGCATCCCCTTCGCTTATTCCCTTGCGTAGCTTAATAATGAAGTACACACATGCGACACGATCCCGTGTGCAAGTGATTCTCCTAACGGCATCACGCCTTCCTTCCTTTTTTTTTCCGCGGCCGTCAAGCAACAGCTCAAGGACCAACCAAATGTTCGCGTCGCGGCAGCTCAACGCCATCCATGTCATTCAGAGTGACGACGTGACGCTTACGCTGGAACCAGTAGGCAATTTTCAGCTCCTTCGGCTCTTGCGTAAACGGATCCGGGTCGGTAAATCCCACGAGTTTGCTCTTCGAACCACTGGGCAAGATGAGTTTCGAGTCTCGTACAAGATGCTGCAGCGGGGTCGTCACGTCCAGCACGAGAAGAGAAGACAATGTGCCCAACTCCTCTTCCCCGTCCCCTCCTCGTCCCCTCAGAATCCCATTCACAGAAGCCACTGGTGGCGACTTTGGGTTCCCCCTCCTCCTGCGCCACACCTGCCAGCACTTCCACCATGGCAGCGGCCGTGACGCATCCGTTCCGGCGCTCGATATTGGCTGAAGATGCAGCGCCTCCGGGTAGCGCGGATTCAGCACCCCATACTTCGCATTGATGATCACAAGACCACTGATGCTCTCTTCTAGGAGGTGGCTACGAAGAGCGGCTTTCTCTATCGCCTTTTGCTCTAGCAGGGCCCGCATGCGTGCCATGTCCATCTCAGTCATATTCTCTAGGCGGAGCTTTCGATACAATGAGATTGTCCTTTTGCGCTGAAACGGGCGCCAGACAAGACGGGCGACACGATACAGAACAAACGGCGTCACCATCCAGAGGACTGCCTTCTGCACCTCTGGTGAAACAAACACTACAATGGGGACCTTGATAAGGTGGTTGCCCCGCTCATAGAGTAGTGAGAATTCATTGGTCGTGCTCAACCATGGGTTACGCCCAATTTGTACAGCACGCCCTTTGCAGTGCAGAGTGTACGGCACAGCAGTCGAGAAGCCAACACCAACATGATGCCGCTTTGTAATGTAGTACCATGCCTCAAAACCGACATGAGCCATCCCATTGAAATGGGCCAATAAGATACTCTGAGTCAGGCGGGCGCGGGGAATTTTCTGATCACCCGCCTCGCTGCCGCTATACAAAATTGGCGCTATGCTGAGCATGTAAATATCTAAACGACGGACCCCGAGGGTTAAATTTAAGCTCTGATACAAGCCAGTCTTTAAACTCCGGTAAATTTTGGTTTCGAAGAATCCCCGTTCTAAAATGGACATGCTCCATGTATTCTCCAAGGTAAACGCATGTGATAACCTTCTTATTAGGGTTAATTTATAGCGGGAAAAGACATCCGCTCCGTTGATGAGCAACAGCTTTCCTTTAATAGTCCATCGTGTGCCAAGCACACGCATTTGATCCAGGACAACCTTCACACCATTAAGCGACACACCGCACGAGGCACTATATGAGCTGATTTGATCCGGCTCATACGTCACCGCACCTGTGCACACTAGACTCCCTCGGGATGCCTTTTGAGATGATTCCGTACGGAGTTGCACATTGAGCGTCCTTGTCGCAATGTGCTGGACTGAATGATGAAGGTAAATTTCCCTTGGAATACATGCCAGGATCAACTTCATTGCAGGAGCAAGGGCATGAAGAGGGGGCTGCTCACGCTTGCTATTAGTCGCAGCAGCAGCAGCAGCAGCAGCAGCAGCGGCGACGGCCCTTTCATTCATCTTGCTCCGAAGGTGGCTTTGTATCTCGTCAGATGGAATTAGGACGATCTGCATGTGTCCGTCGACCTCGAGCTCCTTTGCAACCAGCTGCGCGCTGATGTTAGCAGGTGCGGCAGAATCTGCGGCGTGAATTCCAGCCGTTCCGGCTCCCACCGCCTCTCCAGAGCCGCTGACATTATCTTCCTCCTGCGCCGGAAGCGCTGGAGGAGGAGGAGGAGGAGGCGGCGGCGGAGTGCTGGTAGGGACCGTCGCCCTTGGCACAAAAAAATGTGCAATGGAGTACCGTATCACAGATGTAGAATTGGCCGAAAACATCCTTTCAAGAAGGAGCACCTCCTCCTCCCGCTCAAGTATGTCCAGGTATCGCATGATATCCTCGCGTTTCGTGACGCTATTCGGGATAAGGGCCAGCCGATCCACGGCCTGCAACCCTCCTGCATCATATCCCACCCGCTGCCTCTCATCGGAAAGACACTTGTAGGCCTCCTGGAGCTTCTGAAAGCGGGCCTTCATCAGCTGCAACATCTCCTCTGAGGAATCAATATGCTTGTCAGTGTGATAACACTGGCTTAGGTGCAAGAAGGCGCGCCGAATAGCCCCCTGCGATGCGTTCTGTGACACCCCAAGTACGGCGTAATACCCGGCTGAATCAGGATCCCTTTTGCCGTCATTATCGCCTGCATCACCACCAAGCGCATGCTGCCGCCATTCCTTCTCATCCCCCTCAGGGTCCATTTCTTTTAGTCTCCCCGCTATCCACCCCACCCCCTATCAATCAGCCCCCAACCCAACCCAACCCAGCGCTGCCTTTCAATTAGTGCCTTATCAGCTCCGGCCTTAGTTTGGCTTTTCGTTATCTCCCTTTTCTCGTGCCGTTATCTTTCACGTTAGTGTTCTGCTTTGATTTTTTTTTTTTTTTAGTATTTCAGTTTTGTTTGGTTTTCGCGCCTCGTCCGCCAACCCACCTCTTTGAAAGCCCCACGTAGCCTTCATTTCCAGCAGCAACAGCAACAGCAAGAGACGTTGAGAACAAAAAAAAAAAAAAAAAGAGAAATAAAAATCAACACACACACACACACACACACACACACACACACACATAGAGAAACACAAACAGACACCTTTTCTTCCTCCAAGAGGTGATGTGTAAGCCGTCCCAGTACAACTTGGTCGATAAAATAAAGAGCTCTCCAGACGACGCGAGGTGAAGAAAGGAAAGGAGAGAAATTGCGCGGTGCACTACCCGAAGCTGCGTCGAGCCCCGTACGCCTGTCTTCTTCCCACTACCAGCCGCATGTGCAGGGGAAAATAAAGAGGAGGCGTCTCTCTGCGGCACACGCACGAAAGCACACACGTATCTCCCCCTCTCTCCGCATTCCTCTTCCTCGCTGGTGTAGGGTTCTAGTCACTAGGCAACACTTGCCCGCGCCCACCACTAA
The DNA here is from genome assembly GCA_030849745.1 of Trypanosoma scelopori. Classification (NCBI taxonomy): domain Eukaryota; phylum Euglenozoa; class Kinetoplastea; order Trypanosomatida; family Trypanosomatidae; genus Trypanosoma; species Trypanosoma scelopori. Next base: position 33,085 of record JASANX010001059.1, read on the forward strand.
ACCCACTGCGAAACCCTGCGACGCCTGTCGCCGCCCCGTACCCATGTAGAATGGAGTGCAGCGGGCTGCAGCGTGACTCCCATTTGGGATCTGCTGCAGCAACTGCAACAGCCCTAGGGGATTCCCACAATTGACCCCATTCCTGCTGTGGGCCTTGAGCCAATATTATCTTCTGCAGCGCGACGAACCACAAGTCGAATTTGTCTCGCATCTCTGTTGCCATCACAATGGTGCGCTCTTGGGTCACAAAGAAGAAGCGGTAGAGAGTGCACTGCGTACCTGTATCAAGCACACAGTCTGGACGCAGATCCATGACATTTCCAAGCTTCAATTGTGAGACTGGAACCAGTGAAGGCCGCGGACCCGGTGACCACAGCAACGCGCCACGTTGCACGTCAAGCCAGACATACCGTTCATGTACCTCCCCACGCCGTGTCCATTTTAGAAACCAATCACCCGCCTGGAGTGCCCCAAGCGCTGAGCCGGCGAGACTGTACGTAGAGGAGGTGCCTGGAGATCTCCGCGGGGGGTTCATCACGTGGTGTTGGGCAGAGAACTCACCCTCCGCAGCCCGCTCAAGCCCAAACCACTCGCTCATACCGCCCGGGGGGAAGACGCGCAAGTCGGGTGGTACGCCATAATCTGGATTGCATAAAAAAGCTTCAAAGGTCTGCAAGCGGAAGGGATTCTTCTGGGTAAAGGCGCTTTGTGCCATGAAACCCTGCCCCCCTTCTGCTCCCGTTCCTGCTTCTGCTTCTGCTGACGGTGATGTCGTCACCGGGAACATCTCTACACCACCATTACCCTCACACTTCAGACTACCTTGGGCGAAGGTATTGGCCATCCCCGAGTTGCGCCTATTGGGCTGGTGATGGGCAGGAAACTTATCTCGGGAGGGGCAAACAAAGCGAGAGCTGCGCGGGCGCTGCGTGTCAATGTACAATTCTTTCTTTTGCAGCGCCTTATCTGTCGACGTATTCACATGATTTGCATCGACATTCACCACAACTGTGGCGGAGTTGGGTCCACGCGAGTTCGGTGCTTGGAGCGGCGTCGGCCAGCGCCTCACCACACCTGTTGGCGCATGACCAGGTGGACGCGACCTGCCACTACATGGGGCTGGCCCCTCAGGCATCCGCATTGCATCATTTACGATGGTCGCACTCCCCGTGCTGCTTTTCAACTGCCTCTCTACCTTCATTGCATCTCCATCCTCTACATCTAAGAACACCCCTTCTTCGTACGGGTTGAGCATGGGAGGTGCAAACACCACCCGGTTTCGCTGTCGTGCAGACTGAAACATTTGAGCCGCCCGACTATTCCCGCAACTGTGCGATAGAGATAGAGAGAGAGAGAGGGAGAGAAAGAGACAGAAAACAATACAAACGGAAGGCAGCAATAGTAGCTCATGGATACGTCTACACATACGAATGTAGACTGCACGTGGTGGAACGGTAGTTTGTGGGGGAGAGAGAGAGAGAGAGGAGGGGGCACCGGGTCCACCTCTAAAGAAGAGAGGGGGCACCCCACGTTCACAAGAGAAAAAATCAGACGCAAAGAGGGAGAAATGAAGGGAAATAAAATTTAAATAAATAAATAAATAAGCGGACGTGGACGCGTTGGCAACTGTGAAAAAAAAAAAAAGAAAAAAAGGGGGTGAAAAGAGCAAGACAAGATGCGAGGCAGTCAAACTGTGAGATGACATGATGGTGCCAGCGTCCTGTCAGACATGCGTGCAGCCGTTCCCACACTCCGCAAGTTCAAGAGCCCGTTGCAGTACCCGCTGCCGCGTTGTGAAGAACAAAGCGTTGCTGCTGTCATCGTCCACGCAGCGCAATAAGCAGAGGATCTCCTCGGCATATTCGCCCTCAGTAATGCGGAAGTTTGCAGCCGATTTTGCAGGAACCACCGGCTGGTCCCCGCCATAGTGGCAGGAGTCAAGTGGAGAACTGCGCCCTACGCACGCAATTGCAGCTGCGCATGTCCAGAGGAGCAGCTCCCACAACTCACGTGCATCAGCCCTCTCCACCACCCCCCTGACACCATCACGCACATGTTCGCTTGAGCCGATGGTGTTGGTGTCGGTAGTGAAGGGGAGAAGGTGACGACGCAGCAGCAGCAGCGGCAGCTCTGGGATGTGTGCAAAGAGACTTGGCGATGTCGTAAACAAAGCCCGCAGCATCCGGCTCGCGTGGGATGGCAGCAACTGATGCGGCGGAAGCAAAAGCAGCTGTTGGTGGCAACCAACAAAAAAGCAGGCCTCAGACGGGCTTGAAGGCGCAGCGACTTCCGCAACCTCTCCTTTTTGTGGGAGCAGAGCGCGCGCCGTGGCAGCAGCGTTAGCATCCTTGTGGACAGACCGCAAGGCCGCGAAAGGCTCTTCCATGGGATCGCTGCAACCCACACCCCTGCCACGCATAAGCTCCGGCGTCAGAAACTCCACATAAGCCACCAACGTCTCAGCAGCATCGCATCGGCGATGCACACAGCCACAGAGGCCAGGGGATCCCAAATCCTCCCAGCTGCTCCGCCACACCACTGCCTGCAAGCATGCATTACACAAAAACCAGTACGCCCCGCCGGAGATGGCAACACGATAATCCCATTCCTCCACCACCTCTTCGTTGTATGAATCACCGACAAAATGACACGAAAGGTGTTGCAAGCCAAGATCTACTGGAAGCAGCAAGCTCATGAGGTGATCCAGCAGCAATTGGTGGTTTACAAAAAGACCATCCCAAGTAGTAAAGCGCCGCGCTCGGTTGGCTCCTGCAGCAATGTGCAACAGCCCACGGAGAACCTCACTGCTGCTGACAACGTCATTCCCCTGAACTTTATGAAAAAGGTGCGTGAGGCAGTTGGCTCGCATCTCCCACGCAACCTTTACCAGAGCAAAAGACTCCATTGTTGGTGGTTGCCACTCCAGATGCGGCGTGCGGCTGAGCGCCTCCAGCAGGATCAGCACGGGCTGTGTTGGCAACTGACTCTCTTGGAGGCTGCGGGGCAGTGCAACACGTGCGGCATCCCACAACTCGTGGAGCAGGGCACGTGTAGCTGAGTTTGGTGTCATCTCCCACACCTGCAGCGCGCGAACGAGTGTTACGTAAAAGGCGATAGGAACCACAGCACCGTTACCATTAACGTCAGATGGAGTGGGGCGCGTGAGGCGGCGCAAGGCATCAAGCAGCAACCTCCCACGCACATGGGCAACAGCACAAAGGGAAGAAGAGTCTGCGGCGGTGGTGGTGGTGGTGCAGAAGACCGACAAGGCATGAAGCACTTCTACTGCCTCGCAGCACTTGCACCAGTCCGACGCCGTCAATGAGCAGCTGCAGCAATGTAGCCTTTCCCCACTTGTCGTCACCTCCGCCGCGGCTGCAACCTGTAGGAGGTGCTGCAATGCCTCAAACCCTCTGCGCAAAATGGCAAGAGGGAGGGCAGAAGCCACGACACCATCTACGGAGGTGCATTCTGCAAAGACAGTCCGGTGATACATCGCAAGACATAGCGCCAACGCATGCAACACCTCTACTTGAGCGCTCCAGAGCTCCGCACCCCCCGCCAGAATGCGGCCAGACGAACAACAGTAAGAAGAGCCACCCACAGAGTGCAGTCGAGCGGCATCGGCGGCAGTATTTTCTGCCAGCTGCAGGATTATATCCATCCACTTCTCGCTCGAACCGGCCCAATACTGCATCTCGCACGTCGTACGAGAGAGAAGGCCAACCAAGAGGGGCTGAACCTCCACTAAAACATCGCGCGCTATGCACGCTCGCAGGAGCTCCTCTCCTCGCCCTGCTTGCCGCTGCACCTCGCAAGAGGCTGAGGCACCGGCGAGCACCATCTCACACAGGACACGGTGACATGAAACACTACACTTACCATACAATCGCAGGCATCTCCCCGCCAAATAGCCCAACCTCTGGAGCTGCGCCATGGCGATGTTCCCAGCATGGGTCAGTTCCGCAGCGAGAGACCACTCCCGTTCAACAACCCGCCCCATATGCAACAACACATCTCGGAGGAGCTGCAGGCGGCGCGCCTTCAGGGTCAGCGACGAATAATGCACAAAGCTGGCCACGTCCTCCAGCAGCTGCAGTACACCCTGGAGTAAATTCAATGAACTGTCCCCACAGGCGCCTCGAGAGTCCCCCGTCAAGATGTCACTCCAGGCAACATCCTGCTCCTCGCGCAGTTTCCGAAAATTGATGTAGAGCGCGCTGAAGAGCGTCTCCTCCATCGGTCCCCACTGGCTGATTGCGGCATTGAATGGATCATTGGTGTAGCAAGCTGTGGCCCGGCGGTACCCGCAACGCAGCAGCGCAAGGAGGGAGCGCAGGGGCAGAAGGATGCCGTTGCCCTCCACGTGTCCGACCAAGTGTGCCGCAACACTGGTATCAGCGCATGGATGCTCATCGCAAAGGAGGTCGAGAGCCGTCAGTGGCGAGATCGGCGCCAAAGGCAAACGCTGGCGCAGTGCAGCGTAGATATGACGCAAAACCTTCGTCGTCTGCATCACTCCCGCCCAACGACGACACCAATACCAATACTGATGTTAATACCACTACCTTCACCGCCTCTATTATTACCAGCAGCAGCAGCAGCAGCAGCACAAAAAACAAAAAAAAAAGGGGGGGATACGCAATACAGAAAACAAAAAAACAAGAGAATCAAAAAAAAAAATATATATATATATATATATAATAATAATGATGATGAAACAAAAAGAAAATAGAGCTGAGAATATACACACATCGGAGCAACGCAGAAGAGACCACGAAGAAAGGGAAATGTTTCTTTTTTTTTCTCTTTTTTTTGTCGTGTGTGTGTGGGAGGGGAGGAGGAAACGACGACGAAACATCGCCCAGGCACTGTGCGTGCATTCGCCGCGCAAAGAGCCAGAAGGCCTGCATTAGATCATATTAACCGCAGCGTTTCCGTTACACTTTTTTTTCTTAGAAAAAAACAGAACAACAACAACAAAAAGGGAAATGCACAACGTGACGCGTTGCTCCTTCGCATGCACCCCGCCACTGATGTGGCGCGCACGCCGGACTTCACTTCTTCGCCATTCAGCCTTCCTTCCGCGGAATGCTGGGGCCAATGAACACCCCCGCCACCTTCACTCTCTTTCCCGCTTGTGCTTCCCTTTTCTCCTTCCACTGTCTTTCGTTATTTTACTTTTATTTTTTTTTTTTGCTTTTTTCTTGGGGCTGTTGTTGTTTGTTTGTTTGCTTCGGAGGATCTGCGCGTGTGAGAACACACGTACACTCAACACCCCGCACGCGGCCTTTTCCGCATGTACTCCTTCGCCGATTCGGAATCGTCATCCAGTGCGTCGTCCTCAATCCTGAGCTCGTCCAGCATCTCCTCTAGCGCTATTTGGGGAACCTCCTCCTCATCATCATCATCACCATTAGCCTTCCCCGCACTGCTGCCATTCTCTGTCGTGCGGCCTTTCACTGTGTGGTTGGTCGCCTCATTATCCAGCACTTTGTAGATTGGCACATCACGGCGGAACTCCGCGTCGCGTTCGAGATCATCCTCGAACTCCCGCTGCTCCTCCTCCCTCTCCTCCTGCAGCTTGACATTAGATGCGATTGAAACAGGGTTCAGAATGTCAAGACGCTTCAGCTTCCAGTTGCGCTTGTGGCGTCGCGCTTTCTGCGCGGGGAAGTGCTTCCGCACAAGCACCACCTCCTGAAGCTGCCGCTGCTTGTACTGCTGGTTATCCCACTCCTCATTGTTGAAGTTTTTTCCCTCAAGCAGGTACCCCATCGCAAGGTCACCGGGTTGCAGATGACCGCCAAGGTGAGATGTCACAATCCACTCACGCCCTTGACCCACCTCAGAGGACAAGCAAACAGTTAACATTCCAAGCTGGTAGCGGCCGTTAGTGACGCCCGTCGGGGTGCACTGCAGCACGTAGAACTCAACCAGTTCACGTGAGTTCATGAGAGACAAGAACGGCTTTTTCCAATAATAACTGCCCGTGAACTCGTTAGCGCACAATGTTTTAGGGTCCAAGAGCACTATGCTACTGTACACCTTGTGCACCAACACGAGAGGGCCAATGCCCCCTAGTTTCTGGTAGTAGCTTTGGTACGGCAGCAGCAGTAAATCCTCGCGGCAAACAGGGGCAATTTCAACGGAGAAGGTGTGGTGCTGTACCGCGGTGTTATTCTTGCTGTCGTGCGAGACAAGCTGCACGGCATCGCGACGGGTCACGGGGCTGTGATGACCCAAAAATTCTAGAAAATTCATCGCATGGCTTTTGTGACCAAAAAAAAAGTCCAGACCCTCAGGTTGGGCCTCAATGCGGATAAAATTCTCCTGCAGCTTGTGCTTCAAGATGAGCTGCTCAAGGTACAGGAATGTCTTCTTGTGCACTGCCTTCTGGCGCACCTGCACGCAAGCGTCCCACTGCGGCTGACCAGTGGCTACCCTCTGGCAAGTTGGACATTGTTGCCAAAGAACAACGTACTCCACAACACATGCCTGCTGAATAACAATATTGTTCATCACTTCCTTCTGCAACACAAGCTTCACCTTCAGACGTTTAGAGTGTGGTTCAGTCCATATGAACTTTGCATCGATGAGTTTAAAAAGGTTTCGATTCATACCCTTGACTCGCTTAAGGCATATAGTGAGCAGCTCCCGGCTCTCGAGATCGGCGCGGCACCAGTATTGTGGCGGCTGCAAGTAGCGGTTGCACTCGGGGCAGTATACAACTATGTACTCCTTCTGCAAGGACTCCGTGATATCAATGTGAGAGCGGAGGCAACTGGAGCACATGTTGCTTGGGTTACTATCAATCAGCAGGCCACACACGCAACAGAGAACCTTTGGGATAATTTGTTCACCATGTTCATGGCCAAACTCGCCATCAAGATCCATAATGAGGCGCCACGTATGGGTGAATCACAAGGGTGCCCCCACAAGCCAAATAACGAAGCCCTCCCTCTCCTCTGCCTCAGCTTTGTTTCCCCTCCGGCGACACTCTACATGACATACCCCACAAGAAGGAAAGAGGGAAGAAAAATAATAATGAAAGAAAGAGAGAGAGCGTGTGTGTGTGTGTGTGTGTGTGTGTAGGAAGAAGGGAAAACGGAGCACGACGATAGAAGTGGCCGCAGCTGCACTGAAGACGTGGAGGAGGAGGAGGAGGAAGAGGAAGATGATGAGGAACAACAAGAATAGGCAGAAATAGGATAGAGCATGACGTGGAATTGCACGCACGCTGTCTTCTCACTCCGTACAAAAGATCTCCCGTTGGGGAAACCAAGTGGCGGCAACATGACAAACATTTGGCGTGTATTTTTATATGTGTGTGGGCGTGTTCTTCTGCATCTTGACCCTCCCAGAGGGGTTGGGTTGGGTTGGCGTGGTGGAGGCACACGCCGCCCCTCCTCTTTCTCTCTTTCCACGGCATGGCCCTCACATGTCACACACACACACACACAAACAGAAGGGTAGCAAAAGAAAAGAATGTATATCGCCGCCCTCGCTGTTCCCATAGCCGCCGCCGCCGCCTCCCCCTCCTCCTCTTCCCATTCAAACATTACGAGTTGCATCAGCACCAACAGGAGCAATACAGAGGAAGAGGGAAACTGTGAGAGAGAGAAAAGAAAAAAGATGGTAAGAGGAATAGAGACGGGGGGGAGGCAAAAAGAGAGAAGTACTTCATTTACCAGATTTCCTACTAAAGGCAGTCATAAAAAGAGAGGGATTTGGTGTGGCGGAGTCACACATCGACGAGAACCGTGGCGGAGGAAGAGGGTCAAAGACACAAAAGACGGCGGCATGTGGCAGTTTCCTCCGCCCTCCGCCACCAGCTGCTGCAGCTGCGGTCTTTGTGTACGTGCACGTGGTCCACATGTGTGTACATATACACACATGAATATATATATATGTATATATATATGTATATATATGTATATATGTATGTGTGTTCACGTCGGTGCAGACATATGTCACACATTCACACATACATTCACACATACATTCACACATACATGGACGCGGGCACAGAACCCGATCGCTCTCTGCACCTCTCTCTCTCTGAGTGACTGATTGTCTTCAGGACGCTCCTGTTCAGCCCATTAGCGTCTCACTGGTGTGTGCATTCATCCCACATTCTTGCGACCAGATCATTTTAGCCCACGTGAACGTTGGGGGGGTGGGGGTGGGGGGGGGGTTATATGGCGCACCCCCCCCCCCCCCCCCCGTTAGAAGGGAAAAAAAAAAAGGAGGGGGGAGGGCAAACAAACAAACAAAACAACTATGGAAAAAAGAAAAACAACTATAAAAACAGAGAAGAAAAAAAAGGGGGTGGGAGGAGGGGACGGCGGCGGATGGCTGCTGCGCTGGACGAGATGTGAGGGATGAGCCGCAGCAACAAAAGGAAGAGGCGGGGGAGGAGGAAACATAAAGTAGTCATTACATCGCATGATGGGCCGCATGTCAGTCAAATCAAACGCCCTTTACACATCGCGCCCCATCAATGGAACCCCTCGTCATCTTTCGTCGGTTTGCTTCGCTCTCCGTTGCCACCCCACAACACACACCCACTTGGTGCCAATCCCTTTCACCCCGCCCCTCCTTCACACTCGCTCTCTAAAAGGAGAAACAAACCAACAAAAACTGACAGACGCCTTTCCCCGCGGCACCGTCTTTCTTTCTCTTCTTTTCTTCTAAAAACAAAACAAAAAAAAAAAAAAAGCAAACACAACAAATGAAAAAAGAATCCCCACCCCGCAGTCTTCACGTTGTATTGATTGCGCTTTTTGCATACATTTTGCTTTTTTCTTTTCTTTTTTTTTTTTTTTTCATGCCTCGGTTTCCATTCTTCTCGGAATTGGGGGGTGGGGGGGGGGGCCGCCCCTCCACGTGAAGTACGCCCTGGCGCCAGACCCACACGCCATGCACCCAAGACACGCCGCACCACCAGTCCCCCTCCCGTTATCACCAGTCCCTCCCGACTTCGCATGACGCGCGCGTAGGCTCCACCACCACCACCACCACCACCACCAGAAACAACACCACCACCACCACCACCAGAAACAACACCAAACAAACAAAAACGAGAGGCAAAAAAAAAAAAAAGGGGAGGGGGGGGGGGGGGGGGGGGGGGAAACAACGACAACAACAGCGAAAGCGGAAGAAGAAAACTAAAAAAAAAAGGACGAGAACAGCAACAACTCCCCTAATCTCCCGCTCTTCATCTCTCCCGCCACCACACCACCACACCACGCCACCGCCTCTCTCTCTCTCCCAGTATTCTCTGCAGCAAGTCGGGTGAAAATCAAGTGTGGTGAACGCAACCTAAAGCTTCTCCAGACAGAGGGAGAAACAGATAGGGCGATTGGTGAACGCATACATGAGCCGTGAACGAAGAAGAGAGAAAGAAAGAAAGAAGGGTGGATGGGGGGGGGGGGGGCGCGAGTGAGCAAAGCGACATGAAACTTAGCGACCAACAGTAGCATGAATGCACACACGCAGGCGGACAAAGTATGTACACGGCGAGACATTTCCCGGTGAGTGGGGAGGGGGAGGTGAAAGGCAGAACACATGTCAGCAAGGCAACCATGTCGTCTTTGATTGATTGATTGATTGACGGGAACGACGAGAGGGTAAATATGGCAAAGAAAGAAGAACACCAACAACAACAAAACAAACAAACAAACAGAGAAGATGTAACAGAAAACAAAAACAAAAGTAAGAGGACGTGTCTCCTTTCACTGCCTGCCCGTCTGCGCACGTGCGTAATTTTTCCTCCTGTAAAACTCCACTGCGCCACATCCCCCATCCCCCATCCCCATCATCATCATCATCATTTCGTTTTTATTTTTTTTTATTTACTTTTTGTTCATTTGTTCTGCTGCTCGCTTTCAATAATATCTCTCTCGTCTTCTCCCACCCATCCCTCGTCGTTGTCAGCCGTTTCACCACCGGAGTGCATATGAGGGCAATATGCACGCATGCATGCTTATAAATATATATATATATATATATATAGATGTGTGTGTCTGTGTGTATACATATGTACCACTGCAATACATGAGATGTAATGAAGGAAGGAAATGTGTGAAAGAAAACGAAAGAAACACACACCTGGTGGTGGTGGTGGTGGTGGTGGTGGTGTGTGATGAGGGAACCTGAAGGCAGACAACAACAAGGAAGAAACAAAGGAATGAGATTTGGGTGGGGGAACCATCTCATGTAGCGCAGCAGCAGCAGCAGCAGCCAACTCGCCTCATTCGCTCATTTATTCCCGCCGCGGGGGGGGG
>JASANX010001059.1:43426-148807 GCA_030849745.1 Trypanosoma scelopori
TTTCCTTTTTTTTTCCCCCCCCCCCCCCCCCCCCCCCCCCCCCCAATCGCTGCCACCGCCGCTGCTGCTGCCGTCTTTCTCGTCCTGCACGGCTCCAGCCCCACGAGACATACACCACTCAACGAGTACGTCAATCGCTCACGCATATATGCGTGTGTATATATATATATATATACATACACACACCAACAACGACAAGAGAATCGAAGTAACACACACACAAAAAACACACACACAAAAAAAAACACGAACGAACGCTCAAACGCACAAAGCGAGAAAACACACGCAGGCACGGAAATGTCAATACGGAATACAGCTCTACACAGATACACAACGTTTCTTTGCTCTGATATTGCAACACGACACAACACAACACACATCACCACCCACACATCACCACCCACACATCACCACCCACACACACACACACACATCACCACCCACACACACACACACACACACCCGTTTATTAGTTTCGCCTTTGCCCATGCTTCAATCCCACACCCACCCACAATTCAGCCACCTCACACACTCGTCACTCTGCCGCTCGAGTCACTTGTAGGGCACCAATTTTTAAAGGTGGACGTTCGTGCTTTGTGCAAAAAGAAAGCCACTTTGTGTTTTTGTTTTAGTTTTTTTCGTTTTTTTTTTTTTTTTTTAAGGGAGAAACAAACAAACAAAAAAAACGATGCTAACAGACTCCATCTCTCTTTCCTCCTTTTTCTGACGCTACATTGTAAGCATAGATAGAGACGTCCATGTCTATCTACGTACTACATTGTTATTTGGTCCGCACTGCGATTGCGTCATTGTTTTTGTTTCTTGTTTTTGGTTTATCCCGTACCTCCATTTTATTCGCCTCTCCCTTCCCTCGTGTTATGTGGAAGGGGCGAGTCCTCACCCACACCTTGGCCACTCAAAGTAGAGCCCTCATGTCATTGCAGGATAAATAATGTGAGGTGGTGCGACACAACAACAACAAAAGAAAAGAAACAAAAAGGATTAGGATTACTGTTTGCCCGTCACGTCCGACAACCACGCGTGGCAGAACACATCGTGTGCCGATGGTCGCTTCATCGGATCATATGATGCAAGGCACTGCATGATGAAGGCTGCAGCACCTTTTGCCTCCGCCGGAGGTAAGTAGTGCTCCAGCTCCTTATCTAGATGGCGTCTCGGGTAAAAACGGTATTTTTCTGCGTAAATGAAGCGATGCTTCTCGTCAAAGTAACGGTGGATGTAACGTGGCGGTGGCAACATTGACCCTCGTCCTTCGCGAAGCGCGACGATCTCTTCCGGGACAGGCCCAAGTAGCTGCATGATCATTGCAAGGTGCTCCACATCCATCATACGCTCATTCCGTGTGCGGCGCTTCGGATCCACAAGGAAGTGACCCGTGATGAGTTCATACACCATGCATCCCAGACTCCATAGATCAGTGCGCGTGTTAAAATCGAGACCAATTATGATCTCGGGTGCACGATATTCGCGCGTTTGAATCATCGTCCCACGCAGGTTCGTTACAACACCTGCCTTCTCCACGGGGAACTCCTTCTTGCTTCCCAGCAAGCCATCCAGAAGCGAGCGGCACTTTCCCCCATCCAACGCCTCCGTGGTTGAAGGTCTCAGTGCGACGGAGAGGCCAAAGTCGGCGACGCAGACGAGATGTTTTGGGTCACCACACAACATGGCGTCTCGCACCTTCTCATACGGCACCATGGTTGAGCGCTCCCTGTTGCGCTGACAAAACGTCTCGATTACATCAAGCACTTTTGGATCTGGCGAAAAGCAGAGAATGTTCTCGGGTTTGATGTCCGTGTGAATGACGTCTATTTTGTCGAGCTCCCGGAGGCCCACAAGTGTCGATGTGACAACCTCCTTTATCAAGCGAATCTCCGACGCGCTTCGCATACCCTTTTTCACCTTCATCTGATCAATGATACTAAGGAGGTTAGATCCGTGCAACGGCATCACCATGCATACGTGAGAGCCGTAGTGACCATTCACCTCAAAGGAATCAATGAGGTTTGTGAGTGGGATGTTCTCCGATGCCCGCATCCCAACGTAGCGAAGAAGATTGATTTCGTAATGGGTACTTTGCGACACCATAGCGTCGCACTTGGCAATCTTTAGCGCCACAAAAGCCTGATGTGGCTTGCCAAGCGTCGTATGCATCGTGTCGTATGCAAGCCACACGGTGCTAAACTCGCCCCAGCCCAATTTTTGCACAACCACGTAGCGGGAATTCAGTTTCTTACCAGGTGTAATGGTCATGTAACCCCCTTCAGAATACGCAGCCTTATTTTCCTCATACTGATTGCGCCACCTCTGAACAAGCTGCCGCAGGAGTGACCGAGAAAGGGCATATGAAACGCCCACTTCTGGATAGAACGAAGCCTTTGTCACAAGAGGCTGCGAATCGGTTCGTGTGTCAGCGCTGCCACGACTTTCATCGATGCTGTTCGAACGTGTTATACAGGTTGTCGTTTCCGTTGTTAGCAACGTTTCTGCTGCAGTTGGTGGTACCACCACCACCGCCGACGCTGCTCCTGCCGCTGCTGTTGATGCTGCTGCGGTTGAAGGTGGTGACATCTTGAAAGCGTGTTCACCATTGTATTGTTGATGCTGATGCTGATGCTGATGCATAACCGTGGATCCCATAGATGAATACATATTGGATGCAGCCGTTGTTGGCGTTGCCGCTGCATTGCGGTGTGGAGGCACACACAGACTCTCATGAATAGGAAATTCACGGTTAAGTGTGCCGCTCAACCTGACCCGTTGTGAACTTTCAATCCTGTTACGCTCCAATGAGTGCGAGTTTCGCACTGGGGTGCCAAATTCCGGTGCTTGTGCGCGTCTCTTTGACGGCACAGCAAACCTCTGTACGAACTGCCGCGGGATGGCTTCCGCAACAACCTGTCTGTGGTCAGGTGAATTCGCTCTCTGCTTGGTGCCCACCATTGGATTAGCAATGGTATTCATTGACATTAGGCTTGGGTGCTCTTGGCTGGCTATCTTTGCATACGATGAAAATCCTTCATCAGTATTGGAGAGATCGTTGCTACTTGTCATGAGCGAGTCGTCGTCTCTTCGGATCCCTCTAAAGTTCTGCGTCGAAGCCGCTTGTTTCATTGAACGTTGCCGTTGGTAATGCTGTTGCTCAGGAAGGAAAGAAGGCTGACGAGCTGTTAGTGGGCGATTTGGTAGAGTGACGTCCACCGGCGTGTTCGGAATAGACCGCGGCTCCACAATGCGTGGAGACCCCAGAAGACTTCCGCGGCAAATGGTGGACGCAAAGGCACGCCCGCCTCGTGTGACTGCCCGTTGCGATTGCTGTAGATATGCCCCATCATCCCCTGGCCTCACTTGGTATCGCCGATAGGCGAGAATGGCGCAGCGGGGCGACATTCCACCACCGCTAACAACTCGCGCGCTGCGCGCGGCGAAGACTGGAGAAGGATGTCTCGGTGTAAGCTCGTCGAGGTGGACGAAAATGGCGGCGCTGCGTTGCTGCGATGGGCTGAGAGGTGAGCTTGGTGGGCGAAACTGCCGCGGCGTGTCCGTGTACCAAGGACTTAGAGGGCTATTCAGTGATGCATTGCCGGTGAAGCGGCTGTTGGGCCGCCGCAGAGGGGAGGAATACGCCTCTGTGCCAGCTGACATGTATACTCAACACCCCCACCGAACACACACACACACACGCGCAGACAGACAGACCGAGAGGCGCCTTTTTTTTTTTTTCTCCCCTGGCAAGAAGAAACACGAAAGCAGATACAAAAACCTCCCTTCTCCCGCCTTGTCACAGCGCCAATATGCGCCTAAGATGTGCCACCACTTTCGTCCTTCTCCTGTGACACAAAAAGCAGTTCTCCCCCTTTCCCCCTTTTTGGCAGAAAAGGAAAATGACTACGATCTCTGCACGCGGCGTGTGCCCCTCTACTTCGAGAGGAATTCAAAGACAAATCAGCCTAGTCCTCTTGGTCTCCCTCCCTCACACACACACACACACACACACACACACAGACTCTTGTTGCGCCTACTCGCCTCTTCACACTCAGATCGTGTGACGGCCGTCGCACCCTTCGTCCCGTCCCTTCGCCTATTCTTGTGGCTGTTTCCGCTCCTGTCTTGTTTTATTTTTTTTTCCACTCACAGACACACTTTCTACTCGTCCTCCCCCGTCTCTCTTTATGCTCTCCACCGAAGACCAACGTGTATGGTGACAACTGTCACTCGCTTCAAGTGGGAAAACAAAAGGGGAGAGCGGCACGCACACACACACACACGCACACACGCACCTCTCACCCCCTAATGGCAAATACGAACACCAAAGTTGTGCGGCGTAGTCTCGTTCTTCTTAGCTTCCACTCTCCCTTCTCTCCTCCTTCCGTACTTCCCTTTTTGAGTTGAAAGGTAACCCAAAGAACAGGGATTACGAAAGATGATCACAAGAATCAAGAGCAATAGAAAAAAAAAAAAAAAAGAAGGAAAGGGGGAAAATAAAACGAAACGATCTTGTCAATATCACGCTAGACTAACTACGCCAATTGAACAGAAGAGAAGAAAAAAATAAAACAAGAGAGAGAGAGAGAAAGAGAGACAGAAATAGAGATGAGGCACATATGTGCTCCAGCGCAGAAGAGAGGAGGTGTGCACTCAAGGTGGGGGGGGGAAATATATATATTCTAATTGAGCACACACACAGAAAACAACCAAAAAAAAAAAGGGGGCATGCCATGACACAAAGGCAAGAAGCCCAAGAAGACTCGTCGTTGAGAAGAACGCCATGAAAGATTGTAGTTCCCGTCGCAGTCATCACTGGCTGATGGTACTTTTAATAAAACAGTTAATCAGTGCAGTGATTCATGCAGATATCATTTTCGCAGTCTAGTGAGCACCTCCCTCAACCCTTCTGTGGTCAAGTTCAGAATGTTGTACTGCTTATTGCCCTCTCGGCACGCCAACGAGTATTTCCTCACTGCATATAGGTAAGAATCCTGAATGATGCTGTGCGCCACGTTAAGGGCCGTGCAAATAAAGAAGAGGAGAAATGTTCCGATAAAGAGGCGGCTAAACACCAGCTGCACAATGTACACGGATTGATCCATCTCCAGAAAGGTATCGATGAGGTTGTCACCAAATGTTGCGCAAAGAAGACTAACAAAGGAAAGCGGCAATGTTCCAAAGTAGCCACCGTAACCTCCAAAAACAACATAGCCACAGATGGAGTAGCCAAGCAATATGGGGAAGATGGCTACACTGTACATAGAAAGCTGTCGCACAGCTGTCACGAATCCGTCGACCACAACGTAGCGACTGGGAAAAAGCTTTAAGATGGAAATTAAGCGGATGCAATTTATGAGTGTCGCAAACCCCAGTAGAAGCGTTACAGCCTGCTCTATAGAGGCGTTCGTTTTTGACATAAACTGTGCTGTGAGTGAAGTGACACTGAATGATAGCACAAAGACATCCGATATATATCCCAGATATCGCCATCCGCCTTCTCGAACGACAGTGTCCCGCGGTGGCAATCGCCCACCGTCAGGAATTCCCCCCTCCACTCTTGCAGAGATGGTGGTGGGGGTGATGGCAGCAGCAGCAGCAGCAGCAGCAGTAGCAGTAGCAGCAGTAGCAGTAGCAGCAGCAGCAGCAGTAGCAGTAGCAGTAGCA
The DNA here is from genome assembly GCA_030849745.1 of Trypanosoma scelopori. Taxonomy (NCBI): domain Eukaryota; phylum Euglenozoa; class Kinetoplastea; order Trypanosomatida; family Trypanosomatidae; genus Trypanosoma; species Trypanosoma scelopori. The sequence continues at coordinate 49,100 of JASANX010001059.1, forward strand.
GCAGCGGGTGCGGGTGCGGGTGCGGGTGCCAAAGGGCGAAAAGAGGTGTAAACACGGATCAGAAGCCCCAATACCACCAAGGGCAACATCGCAGAACTTATTACTACAGGAAGACGCTCAGGTGTGTGATTGTCAATACTGTCGAGTGAAACGGACATCTCCATCAGAGAACTATGCCCCGACAACTCAAAAAGAAAGACTGCAGACCACTTCCGTGGATGTGGTGTACCATCATGGCCCCTTATTAATGAATATAGCGAAAAGGACAACCGGACCCTTAAGAGACGATCAAATAATTCCCCAAGGGCAGAACCACGACAGGGTATATAGCACGATCCAACGGCATCCTTTTTCGGTTCACAGGGAACACTCTCGTTGATTAATTTCTTCGGGTAGCTAAACGGCCCCAACGGACTATCCTCCAGTATGTCAAATGATTTTTGAAGCACAGATGCATATGCTGGCGATCCGTAGTACCCCTCATGAAAACTTATCTCAACGAGGGGGGCAATTGGCGTAGCGTTGTCCTTGCCGTACGTGTAATGCATAAATATACCACTGCTAGACTCTGGTATGGCATAATACGAACGGGTGATGTCCTCGAATGTATCCAAAAAATCATCGATCGTTCCAAATTCCCTTTCAAACTCTGCCGCAGACTTTCCCTCCGCTCCAAACAAGAAGGCTGCCAATGCAAACCGACTATCAATGCGTGACTGATTTCTTGCCGTTTGATAACTGAACGCAAAGAGAAATAAAAGTGCTAGTGTGATGCAACCAATTATGTACTGAATCAGCATCATTTTGACCATTCTTCCCTTCTGTTACTGCAGACCTCTCCCCCTTCCTCCTCCTATCCAAACCCTCCTGCTCGATTCTCCAGCAAATACATCATTGTTGTTGTTTTGTTTGTTTGTTGAGTGGTGTTTTGAGGCACCAGCAACCACATCAACAACACACACACACAAAAAAAAAAAAAAAAAGAAGAGGAAAACAAAAAGCAAACAAACAAAAACATACAAGGGAAGAACAAGGAACCAAATAAACACAAAGTCTCTAAAAATAAGGCCACGCCTCACATGCACTTCCAACAAAGAGATGGTCCACACCATATATGTATATATATATATATAACCAAAGCAAGATCCATTAAGATACTTTTCGCACACTTTGTATTCCCTTCCTACCCTAAGTGAGATCTGCATCAAATAATAGAAAATACTGGCTACTCGCATATGGCTGGCGTCTGAAACACCATGGTGTACTTACACATGGAGGGCTCCTCCACCTCCATCAGCTTATTCTCCATACCACAGATGACATGGACATCAGTTGTTCGTTGCATACCGTTCCAGCAAGTATCCCCGTTTTCGAAAAGCATGTGCGTGTAGTCGTCCGTAGTTGCCCAAAGGGAGTACGTGCTCTTGCCGAAGCGCCCCCATCTGCCCATACAAGGGCCATAATTTGAACCATTGGAATACTGATGTATAGTTTTAAAGGGGCACATTTCATATCTGTGAGATCCTTGTTCAACTGAAAAGCATTCATCACCAAGTGTGCGAATAAGATCCTCTGTGTTTATGGGCCTACTTAGTCGCTTCTGCATGGCTTCCAGAGAGGTGGAGAGTTCGTCAATCCTAGAACGAAGCTCGCTTATTTCATGGCGTACATAATTCGCCTCCGGTAGTTCAAAAGAAGATCCATCATCCATACTGAAGGCGTCTTCCTCCGAGAAATTCTCGTGCTCACCATTGTTTTCACACACGTATGAGCAACTGAATGGTGTATGGTCACACTCCTTTTCGTAGGTAACTTTAGCGTCGGACTCCTTATCATGGCACTCACAGTGGCCTGATTCAGTACCCTCAATTATTTCGTCGCAGTCCTTGTCAAGCAGTGTTTCACCATCTTCCGTGTCACAGGACATTGTTGCACGCCACATGACGCAGGCCAGAGAAGAATTCTTTCTGAGATCGTTGTTCTTACGTTGCCCCTCCTCCATCCAAGCCGCATGCGCGACGTTGTATGCATCTTGCAGCCGCTGTTTTTCCACCCTCTCTTCCTCCTCCAGTGGAGAAAGTCTTTGAAGGGCTTTTTCAAGAGCCTCGTTTTTCTGCTGCAGTTCAGATGACTCCTCAGAAACTAGAACCTTCGTGCGCTCAAGATCCTCCTCAGCTTTCTTCGCCATTTTTTCCTTCAGATTAATTCCCATCTGCCGAATATGTTCCTCCTCCAACAACCTCTTCCTCTCAGCCTCTTGTACCACCGCGCAGACGTTGGGACACTGTTTAATTCCAGCGTATTCGTCCGAACCATCACAGCAGTCGCATATTCCGTCATTGACTCGGTTATGCGGCACACTCTGCGGTTCAAAGCCAGCATTTGTGCATCGGAACGACCACTCTGGAGGAGGCTTCACTTTCAACCCATGCATTGGACAAGCTGATGTTCCCGGCTCATCGCTTCCATCGGGACAGTCGCAGTAATCATCATTGACTTGATGCCCCATAATCAGGACATCGGCACCAAGACATGCGAAAGTGCTACTCCGATTGATCGCGACAAACCGATCCAAGAGACTGTCCTGGACACCAAACGATGGCTCCACCGCTGTGCATTTGAGCACCATCAACCATACAAAAAAAAGCAAATCCACCAACATATTTCGACACCTTTGTTTTTCTCTGAGAATGAGTGTGTATATGGTTTTCTAGAAGCGAATATATATATATATATATATATATATATGTGTGTATGTCTGTGTATACTTGCTAGTTTTCTGTTTGTTTCTTTGTTTGTTAGGGTTAGAGTTAGGGTTCAAAACGAAGCGAAGAAAAGGAGAGGGAAAAAAATATACAACGCATGCTTGAAGAGGATGGGGGGACAAATTAGCGAAATGTATGGGACCAGTAGCAACAACAAAAAAAGAGGAGGATAGAAACAAAACAAAAAAAGGGGGTGGTAGGGAAGCTGCTTTGACTTCAGTATATAACTCTCATGTACCGTTCGGGTATCCCATTAAAAACGATAATCGGTGACTCCATTCATGCCGTATTTCATCTGTTTCTCGTTAGCTTTTTTTTTTTTTTTTTCTTCCTTCATCCTCCCCTCTTCCTGCTTTCTCTTCATCTGTATCTCTCTGTCCAGCCTCTCCCACTTTGGCCGTTTGTATTTGTTAAGTTGCTTAACTCTTATTGCTAAGCCTAAACATTGCGCCATTCCCTGCAGATCTGCCCTTCGCGTCTTTTTTTTTTTTTTTTTTTGATATCACTGTTAGCTGCGATATAAATACTGAAGAGCTCCCTGTGGCACAGTCAAGACTCGTTCCTCGGCGACGTAGTGGTGTTAAAGGCATGTAGATCAAGTTCGTCCAATAGTGGGGTCAGACTCTCGGTCGAGGGAGCAGGCGTTTCAAATACATTGGCATCTTGAAGGGTTCTAAGTAGCGATTCATCAGCTTGAAGTTGGGGAATCCCTGTCTGTCGAACGTATTCTCGAACGGTATTTCGCCATAGCTCTGACATTGGCGAAGCGATGGTTGTCATTGGGGATGAAAGCGAGAGAGGGGGAGGTGCGTCTGGTGTCTGTGTTTTATACGATTCCACCAGAGAGAGAAGGTGCTCCGCCTCTTCTTCTATTTGAATAGCTATTGCTTGAGGATTATGCAGATCCATCTGTTTGCTCGATGTGACTGCTCGTCGATCTTGTGTGTGTATTCCGCTGCAGTGCTCATTCACACACGCGCTGTTACTGCATGAGATTTGTTGTATTCGAAAAGCCTGTTCAAGCCGTCCATCGGTATACACAGTCTTGAAAAAAGGAATCCATTTTCCATGGCACTGCACTGTCACCTTGTTTCCATACCGTGCGAAGAAGATGGAATCCTTGACGCGGTGAAGTATCTGCACCTTTGGCTGCTTTTCTGCCCTCAGTACCTCAATGAGGCGCATGAAAAAGCTTATTCGGTGCCTGACTGGACCCGCCTCATGCAGGTGCAGCTGGTTACAGGAGAAATCCTGGTAACACTTTTGATCCGCTAAATGAAGGTTACAAAATGCACCCTTGGGCTCCCGTGGCACCTTGCGTTGTGATGGTGCTTGTGCCCCGCGAATGCCGCTTTGCTGATCGAGGAGAACCAGCAATTTCTCACAAAGGGCAATACTGTCGGACACCATGCCGCCAGAAACGTAGCCTAAGATAGCCAAACGAGCCTCCATGGCAAATCTTGCCGCCTCCTGATTTTCTTGATCGGCGTGATCCAGGTATATCTTTTGGATTGCCTCATATGTCCGCAGCCAAACGATAGCGGATGCAGTGGATGTACTTTGTGCATACATGTGTAGAATTGTTACAAGGAGACCAACCGTTGGTTCAAAAACATCGGGAAGCTTAGATGCATCATAGGATATAACATTTCCCAGAACCGGTAGGCCACTATCATCCACACGCGTTAGGTAGGAGCGAAAATCCAAACCCATGTCCAGCACTTGCAATGTGGTGTCCAGGCTGGATAGTGTCAGGTTGGGCTTTCGGCGCGACATGACTACTTTGTTCTTTGAAACCGCACAGTACACACATATATAGAGAAAAAGAAAGAGAGAGAAACAAATAAACAAAGGCAGAAAAAGAAAGGGGTTTGAAAGGAAAGAAAAACAAAAAAAAACAGAGAAGTCTTCAATGCAGCAATGTATGTGGCTGAACAACAAGACAAAAAAAAAAAAGAACAAATCAGAAATATGTCTCGTGATGCGGTCAGGCCCCCGCCTAAACTCCCGAAAGGTAAAACCAAAAAAAAGGGAGGGGAGGGGAAGGGGGGAGACTCGGAAGTACAAAAGTTCACTGGCGAGCACTGGAGTCCTGAACTCACTCGATGCAAAGAGGATCTGGCTCGTGGTCCAATACAATCAGAGGGGTGCGGAACAAAAACAACGAGGTCTACTCACGAGGTGGTTTGTTTGCTTGTTTGGCTCCTTCCCCCCTGCCGCGAGGAGGAGGAGGAGGACGAGGCGAGAACACTCAGCGCGGGCATGTGGGCGGTGGTGGGACGGGAGAACAAAACGAAACAAAACACTTTCCTTTCAACTCTCGCAATGTCGATCTCTCAGAGAATCACGGCAAAAAAATGGGAACAATGGGGGAGTAAAGAGTCATTGTGGCGAGCGCCCCCGATAAACCCTCCTTCTGCTTAAATGCGCTGCAACTTGTTGCGCATTCCCCCGCCCGCAAGCCCGCAAGGAATCAAACAATCAGAAAAGCGCCAGCGCAAACACCCCGGACGCCCGGGCACGCCGCCACAGCGCCACCACCGCCCCCGGACGACCGCGAACAACCAAACAAAGAGAGACACGGCGGGAAGGCTTTGGAGCGCCCTGCGCTCGCCCGCGCCGCCAAAAAGGCGGGACCCGCGGCCCCACCCCGTGCCGCCTCGTACTTTTCGTGTTTTCTTTTTTCCCTTTCCGGGATCTTGTGATGATGATGGCGGCGCCGCCCGCCCGGCCGGCCGGCCGTTATTGAAATTCATTGGTTGGTTTGGATTGCCATCTTCACCCCCTTCTGACCCAGTTTGTGCAGCGAGGGGGCTGGTCACAAGGTGAAGGCTTTTCTGAAAAGCGTCAAACCCATTCCCCTCTGCATCGCGCGCGGGGGACGGCCAAAGGGTGCTTCCAGCATCTCTTGTTCGCTACTGTCTTATGTGGAAAAATTCCCCCGTCTTCAGCACTCCTCGCGGTACGCGCTTGCTCTTCTACTACGGCCCCCACCTTTTCCCCACTTCTTTCTTTTTTTTCTCGTCCGTTGTTGTTGTTTACTCGGTGCAATAATGCCGCCGCACGTGCGCGTAGCAATAGAAGGCCCACCAGGAAAGATGCTGACACGGAGGAAGTCGAGTCCCAACTTTGTGGACACACTAAATAAAATTGCGAGTGAGAGTGAAAAAAAGATCCAAAGCCACCTTGAAGCAAATGTGGAGAGAGAGCTTCAGCGTACAAACAGCCCTCGCCAGTTGTACAGATTTCAACGGCCGGAAAATTTCAGCTGCAGCCTGCATAGCTGCAGAGTTCCGTCATTCAAAAGGGTGCAGAAAACGAAAGACAGCGCACTGACTGAGGGGATACAGGAGCACATTACAGACGAGGGATCTCTTCCGAGTCGTTCCGTAGCAGCAGCATTGTCGTTATGGGATTCTCAACTGGAGAAGAAGGATGCTGAGATTTTGCGGATGATCCAAAGAGCCATCCGCCCACCCACCAGGAAGAAGGTCACGCATGTTGCCCCTGATGATGCAATCGCCATTCGCGGTCTGAAGACTGATGAAGACTGCATCGCGTTTTTTGCGGCCCATGGTTCAGAGAGCCATGTCAAATATGTGTACCTGACTCGCGCTCCCCATGCGCTCGAGTTCCGACCATATGACCTCAGCGTCACTGCCGCAAAACGTGGAGTAGAGGAGGGGGAGCACTACATAATGAGTGCAACAGGGGTGGTGCACGTGAGACCTGGTCATCCCTCCGAGGTCGTCAGTTTGGCAGAATGGATGCGGGAGTCTTCCCTCTTTGACGTTCTTCGGAAGATTCACTTCTTCAAGACCTACCTCGTGTACAAGGCATTTTTTCGATGGTACAAAAACCTTCGAGCACACCAGTTTCTCAAGACGCGGAAGTTGCTCTCCAAAGAGTTTCTGCTTTCAAAGGCGACCTTCAGCCAGCCTATTGTGGAAGTTTTTAAGACCTCCTTTGAGTTGACCACAACTTCGCCGGTGCTGTACGAACCTCAGGGGATCCATGACTATACTGTCGAAGATTTCCAGTCACAGCAAGCAAAGCAGCGTCAGAAGACGATTGCCGCATTTGGGTCTTGTATTGAGCGCATCGAAACTGACGTCACAAAGCTGGTTGATACCATGAAGCGCAAGGCAGATGTTCCAAGTCTCAATACAAGAGAGGCATTGGAACAGTTCTTGCTGGCGAATGCACTTGTCACGGGCACAAGGACCATTCGTTCTCAACGAAAAATGAAATCTATGCATGACGCCAGGGAGGAGCAATATCAGAGAGTGCGAGAGCTGAAGCGGAGTATTGTGGAGTACTCTCAGGTTGACAAATTTGTGCGCCTGGTAGACTGTATCACCTCCGAGGCGGTGTTTCGCAGCACCCTCTTGGCGATACAATCGCTCTTCAACACTCTCAGACACCAGGGAACTCAGGAGGTGCGAAGCATTGGCTTTCAGGTGTTGCTGCGACCGACAGAGTCCGAGCTGCAGTTCACTCCCACTGAGAGATCCATTCGGGCGGTTTGCTTGGATGTTATTACAGGATGCATTGAGGTAGCGGACTCCATGCTGCGCCTCTCCAATCAAAAGGCTCTTAAGGGGTACTTCCTCAAGACGCCCCGTGTATGGAACATGACCCATGAACTTGAAAACGATGCACGTATGCTCCATCTCCAAGAAAGCATCCTGGACCTGGTGGCTAATGACTTTGTGCAGGCCAACGCAAAGATGCAAACGTATGCAATCGCCCTACCGTACATCCATTTTCTTCGACGAGAGTGGGGCGACATCTTGGCTGAATGGGAAGAGGAAACTGGGGAGAAGCCGCTGACCTGCGCGAACCTACTCAAGCTCTATGAAAAATTGCAGGAGGCCCACGATGCGCTACGAGTATTGATGGCTTCATTTGTAGGCAACATGCTCTGGATCAACGCCGCCAAGCTGAAGACCGAGGTGGAACCGCGCATGCGCATTATCCGTGATGGAATTGACACCACACTCCGTACCACCACGAGGGACGTTATTGAGTCGTTGCATACCTACTTCAAGCAGAAGAACCAGCTTCTTGGCGAGCGCCCCACTCAACTTCCAGCATTTGCAGAGTATGTGGCAAACTACAAGGCCATTGTTGGCGAGTCATCTGAGACAGAAGCCAGGGTTGCGCAAGCCGATGCTCTCTGCGAGTTAATGGACCGACAGCAGGTTGAGTTTTTGGAGGATGAGGATAAGCAACTGAGAGAGCGAACTTTGGGCAACGGTGGTACCTCCATGTCGCTTCGCATCGCCTTTGATGAGGCACGACTCCAGGCTGAAGCCTTTATTGAGGATAATTTACCGTTCCACATTGGATCCTTGGAGGAGTGCGTAAGCAACGTTGGAGATGAGTGCCTCGGTATCAAGCAGATTCTTTCTGGTGATGAGTTCATTGCCCTGACAGACAACATGGAACCCATTATTCGGTACCTGGATGATATCAAGGCTAAACTCGTGGAAATTCAAATGAGCGAGAAGCAGCTTACGTGGTATGCCAAACTATTTGACGTCCCGCCAATTGACTGGACAAACCTAACAGAAATGATGAACCTGCTTCAAATTCGCCATGACATCTGGACACTTCTCTATAACTTTGTCAAAAATAGGGAGCAGTGGTTCCTTTGCACCCTAAAGGAGCTGGACACACGCGCCATGGAAGACCAGGTGAACTCAATGGTGCGCCAACTGGGCTCGATAAGCAGACAAATCCAGGAGAAGGAGTATGAGGATGAGGTGGTACCACATCTCTTGGTGGAGCTTCAGGCGCTTCGTAGCATCATGCCGGTAATTCATGACTGCGGTAACAAGCACATGTCCCCTCAGCGCTGGAATGTTGTGTTAAAGGCGGTCACGGGAATGGACAATCGCTATCACGAAGGTCTTACCCTACAAAACATGCAGGATTATAACATTTTGGAGCACAAGGAAATCCTATCTGAGCAATCAGGACTCGCTACAGGTGAGTGGAAAATTGTAAACGATCTCGATAAGATTAGGAACACGTGGAACACAATATCTTTTGAGACCAAGCCCTACAAGAACCGCGAAGGAGTGTACATTCTGGACCATCTGGAGGAAATTATTCAGCAACTGGATGATCATCAAATTGAACTGCAGACGATCATGGCCTCACGATTTGTGGTACCTGTTCGTGCGCGCGTGGAGGAGTGGATACGTAACCTTCGACTTGTTTCCGACGTCATTGAAGAGTGGATTACGCTACAAAAAAATTGGATGTACCTGGAGTTTATCTTTTCGTCAGATGACATCAAGTCTCAACTTCCAGAAGAGAGCTTACAGTTCACTTGTGTGGATCAATTACTTTGCCTCCTCACAACAAGGGCATTCACCTCTAAAAACGTCTACCACATATGCACCGAGAGTGGTGTCTTGGAGCAATTGAAGGCGAACAACGCGAATATTGACCACATTCAAAAGCGGTTGGAAGACTACCTGGAGACGAAACGCGTTGCCTTCCCACGCTTCTACTTTCTCTCAAATGATGAGCTGCTCTCTATTCTTTCAGATGTACGAAACCCCAAGGCTGTGCAGCCTCACCTGACAAAGTGCTTTGATTCCATCGCAGCCCTTGTTTTTGATAACGAGTCATGCACGGAAATCTCTGGAATGATGTCTGGAGAACAGGAGCGTGTGGTGTTTGAGGACGTCGTTTACCCACTTGGTAACGTGGAGCAGTGGTTGTGTCAGATTGAAACCATGATGAAGATGTCTTTGCTCATGCATATGCGGAATACAATTGAAGCGTACCCCCAAAAGGTGCGAGAGGAGTGGTTCTTTGATCATCCCGCGCAGTGCATTCAGGCTATCGACATGGTTATATGGACGGGAGAAGTTGAGAACGCCATAGACATTGGATCTCTCGAGGAGTATCACATGTCCTACCAGCAGCAGATCCTGCGTACAGTAGACCTCGTGAAGAAGTCGCTGACCAAGCTGCAACGAACGCTTGTATGCACTCTTATTGTACTTAATGTGCACAGCAGGGACATTGTACAGATGCTGGTGGACGAAGGAGTGAATTCCCCCAACGACTTTGCATGGGCCCAGCAGTTGCGTTACTACTGGGAGGCAACTGACACAGTAAAGTCGGGCATGAGTGTGGGCATCCACCACTGTAGCGCCCATCTGTGGTATGGCTACGAGTATCTGGGCAACCAACCTCGTCTTGTCATCACTCCATTGACGGACCGAGCCTTCTTGACGTGCACAAGTGCCTTGGCCATGAACCTTGGTGCCGCTCCACAAGGACCAGCTGGTACGGGAAAAACGGAGTCTGTGAAGGATTTGGGCAAAGCACTTGCACGACAGGTGGTGGTATTTAACTGCTCTGACGGTATCAACTACAAAACCATGTCCCGCATGTTTGCTGGGTTGGCGCAAGCTGGTGCATGGGCGTGTTTTGATGAGTTTAACCGTATTGAGCTGGAGGTGCTCTCCGTTGTGGCGCAGCAAATGCTTGACATCACAACGGCTCTCTCTCAGAACCTGGAGAACATGGATTTTGATGGACACGCGATCAAATTAAGCAAAAACTTTGGTGTTTTTATCACTATGAATCCAGGCTACGCCGGACGTACCGAACTTCCGGATAACCTCAAGGCGCTCTTTCGGCCGATATGTATGATGATACCCGACTACGCACTCATTGCGGAAATCATGTTTTATTCAGAAGGGTTTGCCAACGCGCGGATGCTAGCGCGGAAGATGGTGCAACTCTATAAGTTTAGTTCTGAGCAACTCTCCAAACAAGATCACTATGACTTTGGTATGCGTGCGGTGAAGTCTATTCTTGTTCTCGCGGGTGGGCTGAAACGGCAGAACCCAAATGAGGATGAAGACATGTTGCTGATTCGTGCGATGCGTGACGCCAACGTTCCAAAGTTTCTTCGGGAGGATACCATCCTGTTCATGGCCCTCATCAAGGATCTTTTCCCTACCATCACAATTGAGGATGTACAGAATGATCTCTTGCTGCGCTACGTAAAGGATGAGATGAAAAAAGCTGGGCTGCAGGTGGTCGATGGATTGGTGACAAAGGCGTTGCAGCTTTATGATACACTGGTTGTGCGCCATGGTGTGATGCTTGTAGGGCAGACATTCAGCGGTAAGACAACCATCCTGCAGACAGTTCAGGCGGCTCTGACGCAACTGAAGGCAGATGGACACGACCCAGAGGGTACTACGCCACTCTTTAACCGTGTCCACGTTCATCTACTCAACCCAAAGTCTGTCACAATGGGTGAACTCTACGGACAGGTGAATGAGATCACGCGTGAGTGGACGGATGGCATCATCAGCAACATTGCACGAACCATCACACGGGAAGCGCAGGAGTCGCTCGATCGTCAGTGGATCGTATTTGACGGACCTGTTGACGCCATCTGGATTGAGAACATGAACACTGTCCTTGACGACAACAAGCTGCTTTGCTTGTTCAACGGCGAGCGCATCAAGCTTCCCTCCACCGCGACATTCATGTTTGAGGTGCAGGACTTGGCAGTCGCATCACCCGCCACCGTCTCTCGCTGTGGTATGGTGTTCACAGAGCCGTACTACGTGGACTGTGGGCGCGGCTGGATCCCGATTACCATGAGTCTGGTAGAAAAGAAGGCATCACTCCTCCCCAAGTTCCGTGGCGATAGAGTAAACGAGCTTTTAGAGCGTCTGCTTCCCATGACACTTGATTTTATGCGGAGGTCATGCAGAGAATGGATTGTGTCGGTGGACGCCCAGTTAGCGGTGTCCTGTGTCGAGCTGCTTGCCGCCTTTGTGCGAACGCTCGATGACGAGACTCTTTTGCCACCTGCGTTGCGGTCAGCAGAGGCTCAGCCGAAGCCTGAAACGGTTGACGATGCTTTCACGAATCTCACCGCACCGAGGTCATCTGTCAGCGCACCAGTGCCAAGTGAGCCGGAAAGGTTTCGCTCCCTCGCCATTAAGGGCGAACCCGTACCAACAAATGATGAAACACTGTTTGACATGTACTTCCTCATGTCTTTTGTCTGGTCCATCGGTGGCAATCTCCGTGACGATTCCCGAGAGAATTTCAGTCATTTTATCAAGGAACATTTTGCAGCGATACTTCCAGATAAAATATCTATGGATGACAACACCAGCGTCTACGACTATGTTGTACACAAGCCAACAATGCAGTTTGTCACATGGCGGCACCTGGTGCCAACGTTCTACTATTCCGCCAGCATCCCATACTTTGATCTCATTGTATCTACCGCAGAGACTGTCAGCATTACAACATTATTCAACGTTCTCGTGGCGAGTTCGCGGCATGTGCTGCTGAACGGCGTGACGGGCACTGGTAAGTCACTGACTATGATGGATTTCGTGACTGGAACGCTACGCGGTGATGATCCGACAAGCAACTGGGAGTACTTCAGCACTGTCCTAAGCGCACAAAGCCGTGCCCGGGACATTGAGGACCGACTAGAGGGGAAGTTGTACAAGGTGCGCGGGAACGCGCTCGGACCGACACCGGGGAAGCGGGCCGTGTTTGTTGTGGATGACATGAATATGCCAGCGCTCGAGAAGTATGGCGCATCACCACCTATGGAGCTTTTGCGACAACTCATCACACAGGGCGGTTTCTTCGACAAGCGTAAGGTACCTTCTGCCTTTAAGGAGGTGAATGGTGTCGTGCTGCTCGCTGCCTGTGGTGTGCCGGGTGGTGGCAGAAATGAAATCACAAAACGGCTGGTGTCGCGGTTTCATCTCTTGTGCCAGCCATCCTTCAGCGATGAATCTATCCGCCGTATTTTTGGCTGTATTTTGCATGGTTTTCTTTCCGCCTGGGGAGATTCTAACGTGAGTAATTTGTCAGGTGATCTTGTCGAGGCCATCAAGCAGTGTTACGATCGCATCAGCAGCGAGAAACTCCCAACACCCAAGCGGTCTCACTACACATTCAACCTGCGCGATTTTAGCAAGGTGGTTCAGGGTATTATGCAGGTGTCCACACAGAGTGCAGCAACCCGCGACGCGTTACTTCGTGTATTTGTTCATGAGGTGAGCCGCGTCTTTCATGATCGCCTGATAAATGTGGATGATCGGCTGTGGTGGTGGAAGACACTGAAGGAAGTGTCACGCAAGGTGTTGCACCTGGCGTGGGACCCCAAATTTGAGAATATTCTCTTCGGTGACTACATGCGTCGAGACCGCTCGCAATATGCGGAGGTGTTGCCAGGCGATTCGCTTATGGATACACTCGAGGAGTACCAAAGAAATTACAATATTGAATACAACAAACTGACGGAATTGGTTTTCTTCAAGGACGCCATTCACCACATCTCCCGCATTTGCCGTGTGCTCCGCCAGCCACGGGGCCATGCGTTACTGGTAGGGATGGGTGGCACCGGACGACAGTCCCTCTGCCGACTTGCAGCGTTCATATGCGACATGCCTGTGTACGAAGTCGTTATCACACGATCCTTTGGCATGACCGAGTTCCGCGATCGCATGAAGGAAATCTTGCTAGAGAGCGGCAGCAAGGCCAAACCTGTTCTCTTCTTTCTCTCCGACAGCCAAATCGTGCACGAGGAGATGCTCGAGGATATCAACAATCTTCTTAACACAGGGGAGATACCGGGTCTGATGCAGAACGACGATGTTGATCAGATTATCGAGGCGGTGCGGCCGCTCGCCTCTGCGGCCGGCAAAGAGGAGGCACGAAACGTTATCTTCTCTCATTTTGTTTCACTCTGCCGCGAGAATGTACACGTTGTCTTGGCGATGTCGCCCGTCGGTGAGCCGTTTCGACGCCGTCTGCGCATGTTTCCATCACTGGTGAATTGCTGCACCATTGATTGGTTTGATCAATGGCCTGAAGAGGCGCTGGAGTCGGTAGCCACGCGCCTCTTCGCAACGCTCACGCTGGGAGAGGAGACGAAGAGAAGTCTCATCAAACTCTGCGTGTCAATTCACATGGACGTGCAGGAACGCTCCGAGGAATTTTACGAAGAGTTACGCCGCCGAAACTACACTACGCCAAGTTCCTACCTCGAACTGATCACATGCTACCGCAAGCTGCTGAGGGAGCAGGGTGAGCAAATTGTGGAGCAGGAGAAACGCTATCAGGGTGGTCTCAACAAGCTGCAGAGCACCCAGGTGCTTGTGGATGAGATGAAGGAGCAACTTGTGCACATGCAGCCAAAGCTCTTGCAAGCTGCTCAGGATACGGAGGACATCATGAAGAAGGTGAAGCGTGAGCAAGAAAGCGCACAGGTGGTTCGGATCCAGTGTGCGAAGGAGGAGGAGGTTGCGATGGGCATCCGCCGTGAGGCTGACGGTATCCGTGCAGAGTGTCAAGTAGAACTTGACAAGGCGATGCCAATTCTGCGCGCTGCGGAGAACGCACTCGCGGAGCTGCGGCCTGATGACATTCGTGAGGTGAAGAGCTTTCAGAAACCTGCTGCGCGTGTTGTACTCGTGCTTGAGGCGGTGTTGACGCTGTTGGGCGAACGCGACCTCAGTTGGGACCGTGCAAAACTCGTCATGGGCCGAATGGATTTTATCAAGGATCTGCAGAACTACAAGAAGGACGATTTAACTGAACGTGTGGTGCGCTCAATACAGAAGTACATCAACAATCCAGAATTTCAGCCAGAGGAAGTGGCGAAGAGCTCCAAGGCGTGCAAGTCGCTGTCAATGTGGGTGCTGGCCATTAACAACTACTACGAGGTGGTGAAGGTGGTGGCGCCAAAGCGGGAACGGCTCGCGCAGGCAGAGGCGAAACTTGAGGTGGCTAACACTGCGCTTCGCGCGGCGCAGGCACGGCTGAAGGGGATCGAAGACGAGATTGATATTCTGAAGCGCACGATGCAAGAGAATATTGACAAGAAGAATGAACTCGAGAAGGACATTGAACTCACAAAGGCGCGTCTCCAGCGTGCGGAACAGCTAATGAGCGGTCTCTCACGGGAGCAGAGCCGTTGGGTGGAATCCATTCAGTACCTGCAGAATGAGACGGCAAGCCTCCCAGGCAAAGTCGCCCTTGCTGCGGGGTTCGTTGCGTACCTGGGACCGTTCACCGCACCGTATCGCACACGTATGATCCAGAGATGGTGGAACAACTGCAGGGAGTTGCGTATCCCTGTCGGTGATAACGCCTTTGATCTTACCAACATGGTAGATGCGGTGCAGGTGCGGCATTGGTGCTCCAAAGGACTCCCACAGGACCCGGTAAGTATCGAGAACGGTATCATCACGCACAAATCAAAACGTTGGTGCCTCTGTATTGACCCGCAAGGGCAGGCATGCAATTGGATCCGCACAATGGAACGCGACAACAACCTTCGCATCATCAAGCTGAGTGATGCGTCGTACATGCGGGTTCTGGAAAACGCCATTCGCGTGGGACTTCCAGTTTTGTTGGAAAACGTGGAGGAAAATGTGGACGCTGCACTTGATCCTCTCCTGTTGCGTCAGACGTACCGATCACAAGGGAGATTGCTGCTAAAGTTGGGTGACACTGAGATTGATTACGATCCCGCATTTAGGCTCTACATGACAAGCAAACTGCCTAACCCGCACTACCTACCAGAGCTGCAGATTAAGGTAACAGTGATCAACTTCACCGTGACACAAGGTGGTCTCGAGAACCAATTGCTCGCTGAGGTGGTGCGGTACGAATGTGCTGAACTTGAAGCACGGGCCATTAATACTGTAATGGAGATCGCCAGTGGCAAGAATCAGTTGAAAGAGATTGAGGACCGTATTCTGCATCTGCTGACCTCATCTACAGGAAATATTCTCGATAACGAGCCACTCGTTCGCACGCTAAAGGAGGCGAAGGAAACGAGTGAGGCTGTAACCAAGTCTCTTGAGGTGTCGGAAGAAACCCAGAAGGACATTGAATTGGCGCGTAATCGATACCGCCCAGTGGCGACACGCGGGTCTATCATCTACACTGTGCTTTCACAACTGTCAGGTTTAGACCACATGTACCAGATCTCTTTGGACTTTTTCAAGCAGCTCTTTGTGCAGTCAATGCAGCGCACCGAGAAGGCAGACGACGTTGATCAGCGTGTCGCCCTTCTGCTACCAGCGGTAACACTGGACTCATATCGTACCGTCTGCCGCGGTTTGTTTGAGAAGGACAAACTGCTTTTTGTAGTTCTCATGTTTGCCTCTATTTACCGCCACGAGGGAATAATGACTGATGAAGAATGGGATTTCCTTCTAAAAGGGAGTGAAGGCCGCGCGCTTATCGATCCCAACACAGACATTTGGCCTGTATGGATGAATGAAGCTCCATGGAACGAGCTGACGGCTCTCTCGCAGGTCATACCTGGGGTATTTGGTCAAATTAAGGACAAGGTGTACGACGATGAGGAAGAATGGTCGAACTGGTTCTCCAGCGACAAGGCGTATGAGTGGTACCCCCGTGCAGTGCGAGATCTCTCGCCACTTCAACGGCTGTTAGTGCTGAAGGCATGTCGCGAGGATCTGACGAGTTACGGTCTCTCCGTTGTCTGTGCGCACTATCTCGGCACCGCCTTCACTGAGAGTCCTGCATTTGATCTTGAGGGATGCTTCGCCGACAGCACTCCGACTGCACCAATTATTTTTGTGCTAACCTCTGGAAGTGATCCCACGGTGCTCTTCACCGAGTTCGCGGAGCGCAAAGGGTTTGGGAATCGCAAATTTATTCTGTCACTGGGGCAAGACCAGGGTCCCAAAGCGGAGGAAATGATTCAGCAGGCCTCCAAGGGAGGTATGTGGGTCTACTTGCAGAATTGCCACGTGTACGAGTCATGGATGTCGTCGCTCGAGCGATGTGTGGAGGCGCTACAGACCGCATCTGACGTGCACGCGGATTTTCGGCTTTGGCTTACCACGATGCCGACACGCAGTTTCCCGGTGTTGCTGCTACAATCTGGGGTGAAGGTGGTGAAGGAACCGCCCAAAGGACTCAAGGCTAACATTCGAGACAGCTTTTCTACGGAGGTGACCCCGGCACTCTGGGACAGCCACCCGGAGAACCCGATGCCGTGGCGGCGGCTCCTCTGTTCCCTGACGTACTTTCACGCTATCATTCAGGAGAGGCGCAAGTTCGGCCCCCTCGGGTGGAACATTCCGTATGAATGGAATCAGTCAGACTTCTCTGCAAGCCTGCAATCACTCGCGTTGTACGTGCCAAATGATGTGATGGCTATGCTGCCATGGAATGCACTGCGGTACATGGTGGGTGTGATTAACTACGGGGGTCGTGTCACGGATTTTCTTGACACCCGTGCGCTTCTCAACATCCTTAGCGTCTACTTTAGCGAGGGGGTGGTGAAACCGGGGCAGTTCAATATTACAGCAGATGGCGTCTACTGCATTCCGGAGTCTTTAGACACTCTGGATGAGATGAAGGACTATCTGGCGAACCTTCCCCCTTTTGAGGGCCCGGAATTGTTCGGACTGCACGCGAACGCCGACATCACGTACAACCGCGCCACAGCCCGCAGTCAGTTGGCGACGCTACTGTCAGTGCAACCGCGGCGAAAGGGCGTGGCGGGGCAGAGCCCTGAGGAAAAGGTGCTCGATATGGTTGATGTCTTTCAGTCCCGTCTGCCGCCGCCAATTGACAAGAGTCGAGCGAGCGCGGAGACATACCAGATCACAGAGGATGGCACGATGATCTCGCTTGGTACGGTGGCAAGCCAAGAGATCGACTTCTTCAACACGATTCTGAAGAAGCTGGAGAAGACGCTCATGCAGCTGAAACGCGGCATCAAGGGTGAGGTTGTCATGTCGATGCAGCTGGAGAGTATGTTTGACGCGTGTCTTCTTGGACATGTGCCGCAGCTCTGGCATGAGGGCGGTTATTTGTCACGGAAGCCGCTCTCATCGTGGTTTCAGGACACGCTGCAGCGTGTAGAATTCTTCCGCGACTGGAACGACAACGGCTTGCCTGCGAGCTTCTGGATTTCCGGGTTCTTCTTCCCACAAGGTTTCCTTACAGGCGTGCTGCAGGCGAACAGCCGTGAGCACAAGATACCGATTGATGACATCCGCTTTCGCACCAGCGTGACGCGGTACGAACTGGTGGAAGACATCATGAGCACACCAACCTCCGGGGTGCTGATTCACGGGCTCTTTCTTGAGGGCGCACGCTTCTCCATTGACACCATGTCGCTGGAGGAGAGCCGTCCACGTGAACTTTACACACCAATGCAGGTGATTCACCTCGATCCGGTGCGGATACGGGACTGTAACGCGACCGAGACAACGTACGAGTGCCCAGTGTACAAAACCTCTGCACGCGCTGGTGCGCTTTCTACCACAGGCCTCTCAACGAACTATGTTGTGTCGCTCGACCTCTCTCCGGGTTCGGCGCCGCCAGAGCACTGGATACGCCGCGGTGTTGCGCTGTTGTGCATGCTAGATGATTGATGTGGAACCGACGATACGGGACACTATCTGTAGTACGTTTGTATCGATCTATCTGTGCAGATGTGGCTTCAGGGTTGTTGTTTTTTTTTTTTTTTTTTTGCTTGGGCCACGTCTGCTGCAAATGAATCACACCACTTTATTAGAATTAACTGATGTTCTTGCTTCCAATAGATGCGATGATCCCGATTGAGTTTCCGCGCCTTCTCTCTATTTCTATTTCTCTCTCTGTATCTGTCTAATGTACCTCGCCGATGTACAGAGGAGGTGATGGCGATGCGCATCAGCCGCTTCATTCATCGGACGCCGTGAATGAAGGAATGATTTCCATGGCGGTGATGCGGCATCTCCTCCAGTGCTCTTTGAGTCACTATACTGAGGTGCACATACGCACACAATGTATACATTACACACAAACACAAAAGTTATGCTCCACGAAGAAATGAAAACCCCAGACGGAAAAACAAATAAAAAAAATAGTCTCTGTGTGGAGGGTGCTGCATCATACTGAAAAAAAAAAAGGGGGGGGGTGGCTTCACTTGATTCCACTGCTGTCATTTGTACCCTATGCATGCTCTGCTCCCCATCCTTCCTTCTTTCTTTTCTACTCACTACACACAAGCAACAGTAATGATCATGATGATGTCAGCGATTAGAAACCGTACGCTGCGCACACACTGGTGGATCTCCGCCTTATCGTCATCGTCGCTTCGCTCCCACGTTCGATACGTGTCGCAGGAGGAAATGGGTCTGGGGTGGAAGCCGGGAAACGTCAACACGTACAATGATGAGGAAAGTGGCAAGGGCAAGAGTGGAAATAGCCACCACGCCAAAGACGATGTAGTCGCTGGTCGAACAGGTGAAGTGGCCGGCATCAACGGTCTCTACGGCAATCGGGCGCAGAACGTCATTCGCGGCATGCTGGGTCCACAAGGACAGGCTGACGCACGTGAGTCTAAAGCGGTGCCGATATTGGGAAGAGCCTCTGTGAGTGGGACAAAGTACACGTGTGACAGGTCTACGGTATTTGAGAATTGGCGCCACGTGTGTCAGTCGCCAGTGGGATGGCATCTTTCGAAACTGGGAAGCGCAACATGCAAGATGCCAAATGATGTCAATGAGGCGGTGGAATCGATGCAGCTGCAGATCATCAAGGGATGCAACGTATTTGAGCTTGATGGGAGTATGTCGGACGTTCACCAGAGCATCGCTCGCGCCTTTTGCGAGGCGTTGCAGGCATTTGAACTTGACCGTGAGGGTTTTGTAGTGGTCTTCCGCTGCGGCGTCATTAAGCAACAGCCGTTTCAGGAAGAGGTGACGCAGGTGGAGTCCTCCAACACGGCGGTGGTGCGCAACCGTATTGTACCCATATTTGAGCGCTACAAAGCCGCCTCCATTCCCTCGATGCAGCTTAAGACGGGGTTTCGCATTAGCGATCTGAGTGATGAGCAGCTGGCGCGCCTGAATCTTCGTCGTGTTTCCAAGACATCCGCGGCGGGTCTGTCGCCCGACTGGTTAGAGGCGTTTTTCACGAACGTCGCGTACAACACAAAGCTAGAGTGCATTGACGTTTTACTCCTGGATGGCTTTCACACTCTGTTTGACGGGCGTCCAGACGCACACATCGACGATGACATCCTCCAGCTCTTCGCCTACCTCGAGAACCAGGTGAAGCTTGGTGTGCTGCAGTACTACGGCATATCATCACCTTACCTCGCTCCGCACATTCATCGCGACTTCCCGGTACTTCCACCAGATGCAATGGTGCCAGACCATATTCGACATCGGCGTCCTCTTCCAGCGGTGATCAACCTCTACCGTGTGATGGGGTTGGCGCAACGCGCTGGTGGTGATAATCACCACTTTCGCTTTGTGCAGTACCCCTTCAATCTTACCTTTTCTCAGGCACTCAACAAGCCACTGCCGTACGATGGCAACCACACACTGCGCTCCCTCACCAATGCGTTGGGGTTGACCGCGTTGGGTTACAGCCCGCTCGAGGCAACCGACCTAATGGAGCTGCCACAGCGTTACCATAACTTCCCGATGGAGGCGGACCTCAAGTCGCTTCGCATGAACTTCTTCACGGTGTGCGAGCGGTGTGTCCTGAAGGAGATGGAGGTGAAGGAGTCTATTGAGAAGGGGCCATCAACGCTTCCCCCGCTGGAACACCTCTTCGTTGCGAGTGTGTATCTGGCGGCGCAGCGGCAGTTCACAAATCTTTTTTTTTTTACTAGTTGGGCCACGTACTACATGATTCCACGATTTAGACGCGCAATCATGCGGTTCAAAGAGGCGTCCTCTACTGACCTCAAGGAGTGGTGCAAGCAGTACGAGCAGCTGACGAATGACATGCTGCGACTACGAAAGCGCATGTTTGAGCACAAGTCTGGCAAATTGGCCCTTGAAAAGAATGCAGCGATTGATCGCGTGAGTCCAACGCTGGCGATGTGCCCAATGCTGAACCAGAAAGCCCTCAATTTCTCCACATACGGATGCGACACTGTTCTGGCGGGATTTCACGTGTCGCGGTACTTCCACGAAGCGACTGAGCTAAACCCCGCGAAAAATGGTGAGCTTTCTGTTCCAGAGGAAGAGATCATGGCGCTCTGTAATTCCATGGACGTATCATACGCCAACTGCTCCCCGCCGGACCCGTACATGCTGGAGCCCATCATCACAGAAGGTAAACTGTCGAAGCAAAAGAGCAAGTCGATGGAATACATGGTGAAGATTGATCCGCACAACCCCAAGTTCCCTGACATACCTGATGAGCTGGAGGAATGCACCAGCAATAGCATCGACAACAACCACAACAACAAGAACCAAAAATAGCGAAGCTTGCAGCCTTCTCTATAGCTCTTCGAATCCCCTCCACCTCCGTCTGTTTGAGTGCATGTGTGTATATGACGCCGGTGGAGGGGAGGGAGAGAGAGAGAGAGAGAAAGACGGAAAAGGGGGGAGTGCTGGGAAGTAAAGGCAATACACATGCATCCGTGTCTATACATAAGCTTTTATTGTTGTTGTTGTTATATTTGTTCTTATTTATCACCAATGCAGGTCGCAGATGTGTGTTGTCTCTCCGTTTAACGTATGGTCCCCCAGACTGCCCACCTCTCCTGCTCCTCTCCTCTCTCGTTGCACGCTTTAGAGGAGGCCATGGGTGGTGGTGGTGGTGGTGGTGGTGTCGGCAGCCTTCAATGGGGTGGGCCACTTGGTGTTGTGGAGATGCTGCAGCGACTAGACGCTCTGAAAATGAAGCCCCATTCTGATACCGCAAGCAGATCTTAATCTGCACCCGCCAGATGACGATACATCTGGCCATGGGGAGGGTTAAGGAAAGTGCAACAGGCAGGCATAAGACGATTCGACGCATTGCACCCGTGAAGCGAGTCGATATATAGCAGAGGCCTCAGAGGCAATCGTGTCTGCTCTCTCTCGCTGACATTGTGTGCCTCTCGGTGTGCACACTTCACCACCTTGCAGGAGGTGAAGTCTGATCTGATGACGATGATGCCTTCTCCAGACGCTAACATTGAGGATTGTCCGGGAAAACAGATTCTGAAGATGGAAAGGACGCAACTCACTGCGATGGAGGTGGAAAAGGGTGAGAATTGTTGCGTTCTGCAGAAGCCGTGCGACGTCAATACGCTGCATGGGGAGGCACACCTCTGTTTCACCCACAATTCCAGTCGCTGCAGAGAGGTGTGGTAGTAGATTCAACGAACGATGAAACGTGTAGTGTGGCTGGCGGTGCGGACCTTGCAGATGAGCAGAAGCTGAGGCGGCAGCAGCAGAATGCGTACACCCCGCAGCATGTGAAGGCTCACTACGATGATGCGGAAGAGCAGCTGCGGCGCCGCTACTGTGCACGCATGACCGAGCTCACTCATCAGCAACAGTTGGAGCAGATGCAACTTGATCGATTCTGCGAGGATCAGGCTGCCGGGAGTCACAGAATCGATCCAAGATGGCAAGGGAAGAGTTGGAGCAACTGCACGGTGAAATAAATGTTACCAGGGCTGAACTGCATCGTCTCCAGCAGGAGGAGGAAGCGGTGGAAAATGTTCTGCTGCCCGGGGCAGACAAGGCAGGATGGATGAGGGGACTGTGTAAGAACGCCCAATAAGCCAAGGGGCACGGAGACTCAATCGGAACCGCCTTGGGCGGAGGCCGGTGCCACATGCGCTCCAGCTTCCTGTGGGGCAAATACGATGGGGGGATCAATTGCGATGAGCGAGACGGGAGACGCGGAAGAGGCAGCCTCACGGCGTGGCGTCTTGGAGTGCATGGCGCAGGGCCAGCGAAAGCTACGAGACACTGCAGCGGGAGTGGGAAATGGCGCAGCTCCTGCGGTGGGCTGCCTTCCCCGCCCGCAGAGCGAAGGGTTCCAGTCACACGGTGGGAGACGCGGTGCGTCTCCCACACACATGATGATAGGCCTGAATCATGATTTAGAGGCGCCACTTGTGCTAGTAAAAGCAGGTGCGCAGGGATTATCTGCAGCTCTGTGAAGAGCGAAAGGAGCGGCAGAGTCTTTGGGAAGAGATCATCCGCTTGTCAGTTTGTGGTGATGCGATGAATGCAACACTGCTGAGTACGCGAAAGCGCACCACACACACGAGCAACAGACGGTGCACAAGCTCAGTGCAACTGTGAGTGAGCTGGAAATGTTGTATCCATGTCTGTGTGCGTTTAGATGCATCTACGCATCTTACATGCACGTATGCCAAATGCGTTTCTCTTTTCCTTATTTTTTTTTTCCTTTTTTTTTTGTCGGTTTGGTTTGGTTCTCGCTAACAAGCAAATAAATAATTTTATCGTGTTAACTGCGCTGTGGAATCGCGTGCGGGAAAGAGCGACTCGTGCAGGAAATCGAAGTGGTCTGCGAAAAGAAAAGTGAATAGAAGTGTAGTGGCTCTGCGAAGTTTTGTTTTTGTTCCGTTTGCTGCAGTCGTACTTGTGTGGATAATACAAGTCTGGTGAATGCCACCGCTGATTTTGTTCCCGCCTCGGCTGCTGCTGCTGTTGTTGCTGCTGCTACTACCACTGCTACTGCAGCAGGCACTGACAGTGACGGTGAGGGGGGACGCTGCGACCCCCGTGCTCTCAGCTGTTGTTGATCACGCCATCCGCTTCGATCGCCTCGCAGTGGGGTCATCAAAGACAGTCACGTCGTTTGGCTCGCAGGAGTCGCTGCTGCGTGGTAGCATCGTAGTGTTCGATCCTACAGCCATTGCGTCATATGGAAAACAGACAGTCTTCATTCCAACCGAGCTGCACATCACGCAGACGCAATGGAAGAAGCTGGTGGCATTGCCTGTGCGGGGTATAGTGGCAGCAACCTCACCATCTGACACGCGCAACGAGGAGCTGCTCCAGCATTACTTGTCCAGTACGTCGGTGGCATTTCCAGTGTACTTTCTACCGCACGATGGTGAGATCGCGCGAAAGCTGTACGAGACACTTTCCACAATAGACCCCAGTGAGTTCGCAGTCATCTCCGTGGGTGCTAACAAGAAGGCGGTTGAACCTGTGGCGAACACATCTGTGACCGGCATTCACATCTTCGCATCTCTCACGCTCAAGACAAAAGAGGCGAAGGCAGCGTTGGAGATGCCACGGCTACTTGTCACCGCTGCATTTGACACTTTGGGCGTTGCGCCATCAGGCCGCACAACGGGTGGTGCCTCCGGAACAGTGGCTGCGCTCGAGCTCTGGCGGCGGTTTAACGCAGACGCTGCACTGGCGGCGGCGGCGGCGGAAGAGGACCAAGTAGCAGTATCACCGTACGGCATCTCAATACTACTGAGCAACACGGCACGCTTCAACTACGCCGGAACAAGTCAATGGGTCACTAAGCGGCAAGAGGGCGAGCTTGATCGCTACCTTCTCGTGCTGTGCCTAGACGAGCTGCTGTCGCCCAGCAGCGATGATCATGAGGTGGACGATGATAATAGGGATGGTAGCGCCGTCTCTCTCTTCTTGCACGTGCACGAGTACTTTGCAAAGAACCCGCAATACTTGAGGGTGAAGGAGATTGCGGAGACTGTAGCCGCACGGCACGGCATCGCCTTAACAATCCTCGCAGCCAAGACGAATTACCACCATTATGACATACGCTTCGAGCATGAGGTGCTGGCACATCGGCAGATTCTAGCCGTGACGATCTCCTCCTCCAGGACGTACCGTGTCGATCAGCCTTTTCGAGGAGGTCGCGTGCCCCTCGCTGCATCACTCAACACCACCGGTGCTACCGCGACCGCCATGCTCTTGAACCGGCGCGTGGATTTTGTGCACGCTTTCGCTCAGGCGATCTTGGGCCACTCCACCGCGGAGGAGTCGCGCCCGTGGGTGGGTAGTGCCGCGTACATGATGGGACTGCTGCTTCACGCAGCTGAGTCACAGCGCAATCCTGTGGCCCAAGGTGGTGCTGGCCAGCTGAAGTACGCCAAGACGCTCGAGACGCATATGAAGCACCGCGCCGCATCGTCTGCGCCACGTCGTACCCTTTCAACCAGTGTGTCATTGTCGACATACCGAGTCACGCTGCCTGGAATGGTTCTCGTAGGTCCCTACGAGCAGGTGATGAACATCTTCGTGGCAAAAAGTATCGGCGTTGAACTCGCCTTTTTGGCCGTGACAGTGGTGATTGTTGGCAGCTTTGCTCTGTTGGAGTTTGGCCCTTCAAAGACGTGGCGTCTTCTGCTCGATTGCATAGGTGAGGAAGCGAAGGAGGAAGAAGTGGAGTGCTGCTCAAAGCAGCAGCAGCAGCAGCAGCAGCAACAGCAGTAGTGTGGCGTAGCAACGGGATATATTGGTGGCAGTAGGAATGATGACAAGGATAAGGGAGGGGTGGTGGTGGTGGTGCGGTCCCTTCGTCGTCATCATTATTGTTGTGGCACGGCCGTGTGTGTTCGTGTGCCGGGGGCTGGTGGTGAGCGGCCACGACGCGAGAGCACACCAAACCAAAGGAAGACACATGGGGCGGAAACAAGTCTGGAGCACTCGCTCGCTCAAGGATGGACAAGAAGAAGAAGAAGAAGTTGTAAATGGGCGGGAGATAAAATGGCGTCGAAAATAACGATAAACTTCTTAAGAAAAGAAAAAAAAAAAAACGACAGCGAACAAAACCAACGACATCTCATTCTCCGCTGTTTTTCTTTTTTTTTTTTTTTGGAATTATGGCTGTTGCATCTGTGCCTCCCCTTCAGCCTTTTTGTGTGTGTGTGTGTGTGTGTGTGTGGGATCTGTTGTTGTTGTTGTTGTTTGCACACAAACACACGCAGCAGCAGCAGCAGCAGCAGCGGCACCTCCTCACCACTTGCATTTCTTTTTTCTCTTTTTTTTTTTTGTGTGTGGTAGTAGTAGTAGTTGTTGTTGTTCTCCCGCGGGTGCATTTGTGTCGTCCAGACGACACGAGGAGGCGGAAAGGCAGGGAGAACTCGAATAGAGCACACAATACCTCTGGCAGGGATAGTGCAGGAAATGGTTTATATCTCTTCTCGTCTGCTTCCGCGGCTTGCCCTCAGAGCTCCTGCCTCTGCATTCTACCCCGGCTACTGCCGCAGCAGCAGAGTCAGCAGATGTACGTCTCTGCCCATTGTTGTCGCCACGGTTTCGCACGCGGCTCGTCACCATAGCGACCTTACGGGCGACCGCAGCAAAGAGCTCACCCTCCACGTGAAGCTGCCGGATGGCAGCATGCAAGACCTTGTGGCATATGAAGGACAAACAATCCTTGATGTTGCCATGGAGCACGGGTTGCCGATTGAGGGGGCGTGTGGTGGTTCATGCGCGTGTTCGACGTGCCACATATATCTGGAGAGTGATTCCGACATGGAGCTTTTTGATGACCCTACCGACGAGGAGAATGACATGCTTGACATGGCCTTCTATCCGCAGTCCACCTCGCGCCTGGGATGCCAGCTGAAGTTGGTGAAGGCGAAGCATGATGGACTGAAGATTGAGATGCCTCGCGCCACACGAAACATGTACGTGGACGGTCACACTGTAACACCACACCACTGAGGAGGAGGAGGAGGAGGTAGAATGACGGACGATGATGGTTTGTGGTGATGCTGCGCGTCATTATAATAATGATAAATCAATGGTTTTACGCATATATATACGTGTGTGTCTGTCTGTCTGTCTCTCTCTCTCTGTGACCTCATTCTCGCCCTCCCCCTTCATTGACCCACTTCGCCTTTCCCAAGGAACACTGGGAGACCAACGCTCGCACGCTATTCAGTTCCGCATTCGGTGCGCAACGCAAGAGAAGGGAGAGCACAGGTAGCAAAGTACAGTAATAGCAGCAGCAGGCTGGCGAGAAATGTCTAGGGTTACGCGAGACTTCACCTTCACCCCGATCCCGCCAGGAGATCGCGTGGACATGAAGACCGCTTTTGACCAAAATGGGGCGCCGATGAGCCTCGTCATTGACAACACGTGCCGTGTGTTCATCACGCAGATTCCACTGGAGCGCATTGAACGAGACGGCGTCAACGCGCTGCGCGCCGAATTCGAGGTATTCGGCCCCGTCGAGGCGTACAAAATGTTCACCGACAAGTCTGGTCGCTTTACCGGGAGTGTGTTGTGCACCTACCGCAACCCCGCCGACGCCAGCGCAGCAGTGCAGCACATGAATGGTCAAACAATCGACAGCAGCGTCCTCAAGGTGTCGCTCTCCCGTGATCACGGCGTCGTGATGCTGCATCAGAGTGGCTCACGCGGCCGCCGCGGGTTCGACGATGATGACGATGACGACGGCAACGGCAGATGGCAACATGACCGCTACCAAGCCTTTTTGCAGGGTGGTGACGTTGACGGCGATGGATCCCAGAACGCTGGCGCGATGTCAGGTGGTGGCGGTGGCCACGCATTTCGGCGTGGTGGCCGCGGTGGGAGGCGTGGAGGTCGCGGTGCTGCCGTACGTGGCGGAAGAGGTGGGGGCAGCCGCCACGGCCACAGCGTGGAGGAGGCATTTGAGCGCTACATCGCATCTCGTGACAAGGCGGCGTTAGATGCCGGCAACAGTACCAACATCAAGGACCGTCTTGGTGAAAATGATGTTGAAGGCGATTGGTGGGAAGATCACAGCGGCGGCGGCGGCGGCGGTATGCCTGGTAGCAAGCTGGCCCCGACGCCTATTGGCGATTCTGAGGGAGCCGGGGATGTAGGGGAAAGATGACCACCGCACCCGAGACGCTGTCAAGTGGATCGAAAAGGAATTCGCATGCATGCATGGAACGCATGTCCACATCTCCTCCCCACTCTGTGTGCGTGTGTGTGATTCTGTTTTTCCATTGGACTCTCTGTTTTACCCTCCCCCTCTCCTCACACACTGTGAATGCGCATGCGGCGTCTGCATTTTTCCTCATTTTTTTCCCCCCTCATACGTCTGTCTCTCTCTCTTTTTTTTTGTTTGTTTGTTTGTCTTCCCTTTTCTTCCCCTGGCGCGGCGGGAGCACAGACGAGGGCGTGAATGCTCTTCCACCGCCAAGTGTCTCTTCTTGGCCCGAAGAGTGGGGGTGGTGCCATGCGCAGTCTGGGATGGAGAATGGCGGCGTCACCTCCCTCACCGATGCTGCAGACGAAGCAACAGGGACAACGAACGGAGTCTAGCAACGAAGATACTCTGATTTCTGCTCCGCCATCTTGCAGTCACGCCAGCGCTGAGGAGTTCCTTAGGCAGCATCTCGTCCGTATGTACGAGGAGCGGTCGCCTGCTCCAGGCACGCCGTCTCATTTAGGCTCATTCCCCGAAGCGCTGGGTGGAGCATCACACGGCAAGGCATTCACCCTCGGGGATGACGTGCGGTTTCATCGGCGTCTTAGCAGCCGCTTCACCAGCGCGTGCGATCAGGAAAAACTGTACGGCACCGCCGAGGTCGCATTTGACACCGTACACCGTGATGTTGCTCTGCGTCTACAGTGGGCCCGTGAGGCGCTGCGCCTTCTGCAGAGTGCCATCGCGCAACAATCACCCTGTGGAAGTGCAGCACCGCGGCGTCTTGTAGTTCTCGTGTTATACTCCCACACGCAGCACGATGCGGCAGTGGGGCTTCACATGAAGCGGATACGCGACATTGTGAAGGCGATGCTCACGGAACGCCACAACGATGTTCTTGGCGTATTGACGGTTGCTGTCGGGGTGAAGTGGCGGAGCCTCGCGGTGGCTGACAGAACGGCGGCAGCAGCGGTGGCACCGACAGCATCAGCTGCAGCGACTGCGCTTGCAGGTAAAAAGAAGGACGGCGGCCATCAACACTCATCACATGATGACGATGTTCTGTGGTATCCCAACGCTGGTCTGTACACCTTCAACGCTCTAATGCAATGTCTCTGCTCTGTCGGACGGAAGCCTGACACGATGGGCGTGGATTGTTCGTCACTTCAAATGCATCGAAAAATATTGATTGTCTCAGAGGGCTGGTTTCATGTGCGCACTACCTCCGAGCTGCATGGGCCAAAGGACGCAACCCGCATTGCACCGGGTGGCGACACGGTGGACGTGGAGCCGTTACCTTTTGTCTTGGGCAGTGCCCACAGCGAGAGGGAGTTGCAGCAGTTTGCACGCTACACTGCCTGTCGAGCTCTGACACCGTGAGACGGAGATGTTTAAGAACACACACATATATATATATATACATGTATACATGTATGTGGTTGTTTCTGGTGTGGGACTTGTTTGGACGTTGGCCCATCACATCTGCTGATGCTGCTCTTATCTACGCTCTCCTTCACGCAACGCACACATTTACATCATCATCATCATCATTATTATCATCATTAGTGGCAACGACAATCGTCAACATTTCCTTTTCCTTTTCTTTTTTCTTCTTCCTTTTTTTTTTTTGTATGCTGCTGTTTTGCTTCTAATCCAGCTGCCCCTTTATATTGTATTGTTGTTCTTGTGACGAGCCTCGCATCCATCGTGGCAGCGGCAACAACAACAAGAGGAATAGCAGGAGAGGTGGCGCAGAGAGAGAGAGAGAGAGAGAGAGAGAGCGAGAGAGCAGTAGCAGTAGGTGTGTGTCATGCGAGTGCGACGGTCGAATAATGGATGCTACAACGGCGGCAGTTCTGCCAAGCGGCGCCCTGGCAAAGGGGTGGGGGGAAACGGTGATAAGCGAGGTGCATGCCGTGGTATTGCACTACCGTCGCTGCTGCTGCCGATCACCCAGCGGCCAATGCTAGAAAGCCTCCCAAGCGAGTTCAGCGTCGCCACGCAGGAGCTTCGGCTCACCATGATGCAGCGAGCCGGGGTTGTTGCCCAGCTGTGCGACGCGACCGATGGAGTGCCAAACCTGGAAAGCATCTCATCGCTAGACACTTTTCTCGAGACCCGCACAGCGACTCCAGGGGCGGACTCGTGGAAATTGTCGCTGGAGCTTGGAGCCCTTCACGCCGAAGATGTAATTCTCAAAAAGGGGGAAATCTTCCCGCATGAGATACCGTGGTACAGTCCACCGCTAAAGGTTGCAACGCTGCAGCAGCGTTGCTGCCACTTGGATGATCCCAATCTCTTTTCGTCATTCAATGTGGCAGAGTTTTCCGCTGCCTCGATCTGTACCGGGGATTCCTTCCTGGATGTCGATGAGAAAGTGCCGCCGCCGCCTCCGAAGCAGCAGCAGCAGCAGCAGCAGCAGAAAAAGAAAAAGAAAAACAAGAACGACACGTGCCGAGAAGCCAAAGCCCCCTTTTATTTGGACGAGCATGCAATCCCCTATTCAACGTATGCGACGGCAGCTTTGGGGGGTTATTATGTTTATGATAACCACAAAGCCATGCAACTACGCCGCTTCTATAACGGCATCAATCAATGGTGTGACGTTGTGATGTCTCTGGACGGGAAACAGGCCTGCCACCTCAATCCCACCGAGTTGCACGAAGAGAAGATGGCGGGCATTTACAAGGAAGAGGCGGAGCTGCTCTCTGCGCTGGAGCTGCAGCGTCTCCAAGAAATACAGGAGGGAGAGCATCGGCGGCGGGTGCGGCAGCGGGAGGAAAGACAGCAGGGAGGTCTTAACACCGTGCAGAAGCGGAAGCTGTCGGAAGATCGCTGGCGAAGTCTTCTCTGCGCGTGGACTGAGGAGCACGTATCAGAGAATGCGACGAAGGATGATAAGGGAAGGGGGGGAGAGCGTGTTATCCCACCGCCAATGGCTTTACCCTCAGGGGTATTTGCTGCACGTCGCATACCCCCTTCAAACGCTCTGCATCGTCCCTAGCTGGGCATAACTCCCTGACAGCCTCATGCATTGACGCAGAGTTTCCCCCATCCCCGCGGAAGCCCGAGGTGACACGCTCCTTTTTTTCTTTTTTTGCTTTTGTGCTCTTCAAGAGCACGTTTGACGGCTGAGACACGTGGGGCGTGCATGCAATTACAGTCCACACAAACACGCTGTCGCCAGTGCTGTTTTTTTTTTTTTTTTCATTTATTTGTTCGTCTGTTTGCGGAAGGGGTGTGGGGGTGGAGCATTCGTGTTGCTGCTAAACGTATTTTCATCCTCCCATTGCTCTCCTCCCGCAGCAGAAGGCTGAATGAGGATGCGGAAGTGCTGAAATGGCTGGATTTGTGCGAAGAAACGAATGGCACAAGTAGCAGTGGTTGTGGGGTGACTCTGAGTGTAGTCGTTGTTTTGTATTCACAGCATCCCTTTGAATGGAGACCGAGGCTTCAGGAGCGCTTTGCCCACGCACGTGGATTCCACAGGGACACGTACACACATGTGCGCGGATGCCTGTGTTTATGTATATATATATATATATATATATATATATATATACACACACCGCTTCTCTTCTTTGCGCGAGAGCCCGTAACGCGGTGTATTTTCATTACAACTTCTGCCCACTGCAGATGCTGCGCATTTTCTTTTTTCTTTTTCTCTGGCGTCCCGCCTCGATGAGGTGAGATGACAGGGTGACTTGTCATTCTTGCTCTTCTTCCTTCATCCAGTGAGATCGTCTAACGCACACCGGGGCGTGTACGCCTGATGTGGCTTTTGTCGTTTCCGGGAGGGGCAATGTGATTAGTTGCGCTGGTGGGATGGGAGACTGTACACAGCCTCCCGTTTTCCACCTCATCTCCATACCACAGCACCTCCTCTTCTTCCCCCCCACTGTCACTCTCGCTGCTGCTGCTGCTGTTGTTGCGTGGAAAGGCTGCGAAACTTCACCTGAAGCCCCACTTCTCTATTCCTTCCTCTGCTCGCCTGTTCGTTCGTTTGCTTCCCTCAGCCGCACAGCGCCTTGCCAGCGCTGTTTTTTTGTTGTCGTTGTTGTTGTTGGAGTGACAAAAGAGAGAGGGAGAGTGGGGGTTGGTGAATGCGTACGCCCACCGGTGCTGCTGCTGCTGCTGCTGCTGCTGCCGGTGCAATGGCCGCTGTTTCCATTTCGCCCGTCGCGTGCGCTTCCGCGCCTCTCTGCGGTGACCTCCAGCGGTTCATCCGCCCCATGGCGCGCCGACTTCGGCAGGGTGACGCTGCTGCAGCTGCTGCTGTGATGGATGCCGTGCAAGAGCGGGGTGGTAGTGGCCTTCATGCCGACCGTGGAATGCTGTATGAACGATCGCCGGGACTCCGAGAGCCTGTCACATATTTCTCCACACGCATGAACACGCTGTTGAACCGACCACTCAAGTCACCGAATGGGATTGACGCCACCATGCCGCTCTATCGCTGTCCAATATGCTGCAGCGCCACTGCAGCCACGAGTGAGCTGCAGCTGCCGTGGATGGCACCAGCGGAAGTGACGCGGCACATGAGCTGGTTGCATGCATCCAGCGGCTCCTCGCAGTCTAGTTTTGCTGCCTTCAATGCGATTGAAATGAAACGCCTCTTCAAGGCACTCGCTTCATCGGCAAGTGCACCACGCGCCGTGGGGAAGAAAATGGCATCCCTGGCCCGTGTCGTGGTCTTGCTGGACGTAGCGAACATTGAGCTCGGCACAGAGGACGTGCTGTTTCAGCTTCTGGTCAGCGATGAGAGTCTTTTCTTTTTTCGCCGCGTTGCCTGCGTGTTTGTGTGTGTGCACGAGATGTTCATCCCACACACCTCGCGCCCTGGCCACATTTTTTTTCAGCTCTCCCGCCTGCATCCGCACTCTGACATGTTCACGATATACGCTGCGACTCGGACCGAGTCAGGCGACCTGGTCTCCGCCGCGGTGATGGGCGAGCTGTTGCTGCAGAACATCCGAGGATGCGGCCCGGCGATCGTACTTCTGACGAGGGACCAAACGCAGAAGTCGTGCGTCGCGGATATGTTTAGCGGGGTGGCGGGAAAGGGTGGTCGTGTGTTCCTCCCACGCATGACATTCGCCAGCATTCTCAGCACTCTGCGGGAGGCGAACAGCAGCAGCATGGGATGAAGCACGGGGCTGCGGAGAAGTGCTGACAATATGCCATTGCATGGGAGTAAAATACACTCATGCTTTCATTGTCGTTTCCCCCTGCTCTTCCTGCCACTGTGTGCTTGTGTGCTGCTCTCGCATGATCCTTCTTTTTTTTGTTTGTTTGTTTTCTTTCTTTCTTTCTTGTACGTTATGTTGTGTGTCTCTCGTCACTCCTCCTTTCTTTGTTTTCACCCCCCCCCCCCCCCCCCCCTTCACTCGTCTTTGTTGCGCAACTCTCATCATGTGTAGCACCATTATTGTTGACGCGTAATTTCTCATGCTTCGCCGCAGCAGCGTCAGTCTGTTTCGCCGCACGCCCATCCACCGCAGCGGTGGTGAGTTGTTTGTCCGCCCCACTCTCGAGGAGATACCGCCGGCAGACCAGAGCAAAGGCTTCTTCGGCACCCTTAATGGCTCTCTCAAGTTCTTGCGTCTGGTGGACATCAAGTGGATGATGAACCGCGCCGTTGCCATGCACCGCGAGTACCTCATTGCGACACCAACCCTGTACGCCTTCTTGTGGATGTTCTGCTGGAAGGGTGCGATGATTTACTTCTGGAGCGACGGCGCTCCGCCTCGCCGCATGGACTGGAACAAGGAGCAGACTGGGTATCTTCCGCCCGGGTTCCAGCAGACTGTCGTGACAAAACGCATCTAGACGGATCCCCGTAACGCATTTGCACGTGCGTTGCGTGCATGCGCGTATGCATGTACATGAACATGTGCCTGCGCAGGCGTGCATAACCTGTGTTTGTGTGTGGAAGGAAGAGGTGGTGAAATTTAGGAACGGTAGAATGCGCATTTTTAAGCAACTTCGCCCTGTGTAAATGCTATGCGTTATATCTATTACCGAGAAGCAAATGAGGAAGAGCAGGAGCAGGAGGAGAATCAGATTCTGAACACACTGCAATATGATCTCTCTGTCTGTCCATTTACATTTATACTCATACACACAGCTGCATCTGTCTGTCTGCATCTGTCTGTCTGCATCTGTCTGTCTGTGTGTTTGTCTGCTGCCTATCAATCCCTTTGCATGCCTTGGGACATCTCAGGAGGGTGGGTGGGTGGACATGTATAAAGTATATATGCAATAGGATCTGGTGTGTGTGCGCACACACACCCACACATATATATATATATATATATATTTATTTATCGCTGAGTCACGTCATTACTGGCGGACGTGTGCACCCTCCCGCCTCGTGTATTCGCGATAAAGGCGAAGGGTGGACTGGGAAGCGTTGGCTGCTGTGACATGCCTCACCACCCTGCTTGAGACTCTTCATAACACTCGGACATCAACGTGCTACAATGCTGCTGTCACGTCAGAAGTCATGCACGCATGGAAGCACCACACGTTGCGGCATGAAGAGCCGCATGCCAGGCTGTGCTGTGCTGTGGGTGGGTGGGTGTGTACAGCAGGACTGATGGCGACAAGCTCTCCAGCTTCAATTTTCTTCTGTTGAACATTGCGGACTCATAGCGCCGGCCACTGGGGAGCGTGCATTGCAGAACGGTGACACCGTGGGGGAGGGGGAGGGGATTGGTTGGTTGGGTTCCCTGGTCGCTACATATTGCGCTTCTTTACCGTGTCTCCATCGTGCAATGTAGAGGGGAAGTTTTATGATGTTTCCTCCTCACACGGCATGACTTCACTGCTGTTTATTTTTATTTTTATTTTTTTGTACTTTTCTTCTTGTCCTTCTCTTTTTTGTTTTTGTTTTTTCTCAATGTATGTATGTATGTGTGTGTGTGTGTCCTGCACTCGTGCATACCAGTAGAGTATTTTGTCGTGCGGCGGGAGGGGTCCTCTTTCCTACCGTTCACGCGCACGCAAACGACGGGGAGGGGTGGGAGAGATGGCGACCACAAGTAATCAACCGAATGTGTACGACGAGAAGGGCACCGTGCTGTACCGCGCCGTGCTGTATAGTGCGCCGCTCGACAACGGGGACGATAAAGAAGGTACTGCCGCTATGGCCCCATTCGCTCCCTCGGCCACGTGTAATTCACTCATGGGCACGAGCACGAGCATGAGCGCGACCAGCAACCGCTCTCGCACAAAGGCATCGGGTGCTCTGAATGCAGCAATGCGGACGGTGTCCAACGTGGGCAATGGTGCAGCCTCAATCGTAAATGGCGCTACTGCCGTGCAGCAGGATGCGAAGAAACTTGTGCATGACGATGACACGCTGGAGAGCACGCTAGCGAAGTTGTTTCCACCGGAACCACTTTCGCAAGAGCAAACACGTGAACAACACCCAATGGACAGCATCCTATTGCGGGATTCCGAGCCGGTGTGGATGAAGGTGGCGGCGATTGACCACACCGGCCGCCTCGACTCGGTGCACCTGCGGGACCACCTCGAGCGCCGTTGCAAGGAGGAGAACGCGCGCCCATCTGGCGTTGTGTGCTCAACTCGAGAGGGAATTTACACCGATGGCCTCAAAGAAGTGATACGGCAGACGACTGTTCTTTGCCCAGAGCGGGGCTTGCTACTCGCAGAGCTGGCGACAGCGATGCAGCAGACGACTGACACGTATGACATTCTTTTTGACAGTGCGTGCCAGTACGCCGTGCGCAAGGCAATTGAGCGTGACATGCAGAGTCACCTCAACGTGGAGAAATTGCGGCTAGAGAGCGAGGTGCGGCGACTGGAGAACCGTGTCAACGAGTTGCGAGAAAAGCATGACGGTATGGTGAAACGCTTCGAGGAACAAAAACAGGCGGAACAGAACATGCATGAAGAAGAGGTAAAATATCTTAAGAAGGCAAATCAGCAGATTGTAAACGAGATCAAGCGCATTGCCGAGTTAGAGAGCGTCAGTGCGGCAGGACTCGCATCAACACAACGTTGAACAGGATCGAATTGCGCTTCCCGTGGTGTAGATATCATATACATATATATATATATATATATATATATATATGTGTGTGTGTGTGTTTGTCTGTGGGACGGGACGGGAGGGGCCGGGAGGGAAGTGGAAGCTCTGGCGAACCACACGGGACTTCATGTACAGCAAGGCAAATTGTGCCACATTGGTGCAGCATCGCTGGTTGTCAAATATTATGTTTATACATTTCTCACTGTGCTTCTCATACAAACTATATATATATATATATATATATATATATATTATCTGCATGTGTCTCTCTCTGTGTGTGTGTGTGTGTGTGTGTGTGTTGGAGTGTCTTTCTTCGTCCATGCGTCACTGCTTCTGTTATTCGCTCCGCTTGCCTTCTAGTCTCTGCAGAAGGGAAGGCGAGGAGTGCAGGAAAAGGGCTGTGTGTGTGTGTGTGGAGGGGCGGGGGAGGAGACCCGGTCAGCACCCTCTTTGTGCGTAGCGTCATGTCGTGGGTTGTGATTGATCACACCGCAAAGGGGGGCATCTTCCCCTTCAACCCTACAACAGTGGGGCCCAGGCCTCGCACAACTTCGTCCGTGTGGCAGAGGAATTTAACAACCTCGAGGACAGGCGTGAGTAGTAGAAAAAAACAAAACCAACGACAGGAGCAGAGGCAGCGGCGTGGAAGCCGTGTATCTTGTGGTGGTGGTGGTGGTGGTGACAGGAGAGCCACTAGTTCCATGAGCACGCGTCTCCCTCGAGCGTTGAGCACGCCGCCCAACGTCCAGGATGCATCGCCGGAGGATGAGAGGTCGCAGTCGTCACTTGACTGCGCGTGGGCAAAGTTCGGTGAGGCACGGGTGCTGACGCAGCAGAACTGCTTTCCAGCAGCGTGGAGAGCGCTTCTTGAGGCAAAGTGTTTGATAGACAAGGCGGCAGAATCGGGCTCTCCGTTCTGTGTCGCCAGACATCGTCAGGCGTTGCTGCAGCTCGGACAGGAGCTGAACGCCGCCACGCAGTTGTGGCTTCTGCAGGAAGCACCACCGAGCGTGAAGGGATTACCGGGTAGCACGACACTGTACAGCGACCTTGCGACGACAGCAACGGTCCGCACTCGTCAGCGACCGTTGCAACGTGTAGATATAGACAGAGACGCGGAAGAGGAGACCCCGCTGCGGAGCCGTGATGTGGTGTCGCCCCTCACGTCGCCGGAATGCGGGCAGCACTCTAATGCCGAGATGAACATCTCTATTGATGTCCACAGCAATGAGGCAAACGTAAGCCTCGCCGGGGATTGCATGAACGCTGGCGGGGCGACGATCAGGTGCCGTGTTGTGCCGACCACCGCCTCACGTTGTGGGCCCTCCCGCACGCAAGACATGTGGAACTTGCCGAATCTGCACAGCGTCGTCTCGCAGGATGTCCCTCCGCAAATTATCACTGCATATGACGGGAGTCGTCCGAAATTCAGTGACGGCATCATTGCAGCTGCCATGAAAAAACATGACAAGCGGCAGTTGCTGCAGTGCTCCCCTATGATTCTTTACTCCTCATTCTGCGCACCTGATGGGGTGAACTCCTCACAGGAGCAGCCGAAGCAGAATATGTCCTGCAAGCTGCAGTGTTGCCCCTCCCTTGAAAATCCCGCGTCCGAAGGGTCGAAATGTACTGCGCAGCAGGCCACTCCTGTTGAATACGCCACAAGTTCGCAAAACATGTCAAATAAGATGGATACCATAACTATAGTATCGTCACTATCATCTTCATCCTCGTCGGCTTTGCCGCCCTCGCCGCAACCGCAACCGCAACCGCAACCGCAACGGGCAGCGGAGTCTCCAACTGGGAGCTGCAACTTGGAACGGCGCACCATTATAGAGCTAGAGCCAGAGGTGCGTTCTATTCTGGATTTGGGTGAACCATCACTCGTGCCACTTTACACCTTCGAGGTGGTGAGACCAAGGCCGAAGTACTGCAATACGCCACAGGGCTCCTTCCGCGCCTCCTTGGCGCCGCACACTGCACCAGTGCCCATAAACACTCAATTGGCGACAAATAGGGGAAGGCCAGCTCCCGCTGCGGGTGCCAGCTCTCTTCGGGGGTCCTCCTCGCAGGCACTGCGTGAATGCACGTTGATGCGCAGTGGTTCTTCACTGCAAAGTGGCACTGGTGCAAGTACACCCTTCTCGTACGTGAGTGTGTACAATTTTTCTCAGGGGAGGGAGGGTACTAAAAGCAGTGGATGCGCACATGCGCAGCGGGAGGTGACACATGATGACAATGTTGTTCCCCACGCGCACGATGTGCTGGAAAAAGGGCATAGTCATGATCAGCCTTGTTGCAATCAGCAGCAGCGGGAGGAGGAGGAGGAGGAAGAAAAAGAGGAAAAAGAGGAAATGTGGAATGCAGATGCGGTAGGCCCGGTTCCTTCCAACAGCTACATGCCCGAGGATAGAGACATTGGTAATAGCAGTGTCATCAAGGAACTGAGCCGTGATGTCGATGCGTGTGCGTCGACCGGCTGTGACATGCAGCCACCGGTGGAGGCTTCTCTCCGCCGCTGCTTCGATGGTGTGGAAGGGTATCAGGAGGCCCGCGAATTGCATCAACACATAATGGAGCGACTTCTTATAGAGCGACGGGAGGAGGAGGAAGAAGAAAAAAGGACGATGGGACACCGGCGAGCGCATCACTCACGTGCGGTGCAGCTGCTGGGACTGCTTGAGGAGGCATACCTCGACTGGCTTGTCGATCACCTCGGCATCAAGCGGCGCCCGCGGTTGGGTGGCCCAGTCCAGCCGCAATCGTCACCCTCGACACCCTCTGCAATGACGGTGGACAGCTCTCGGTCAGACAAAAAGGTAGAGTTGGAGCATAAATGTTTGAAGTGCAGCTCGACAACACAAATGGAGAACACGTCGCATTCGTTGTGTTCATCCAGATCCTCCGTGCGGCTTGAGGCAGCGCTGGTCTTTGGTCGCGCCCCGCCCCGTGTGGTAACCGCATCAGCAGCAATACCCCCAAGGGATGGTACGACGGTAACTCCCCCATCGGGAAGGACGCCTCTGGTGCCGTCCCCCCCTGGCGCAGCGCCCATGCCGCGCACTGAAATGGAGGGGGTACACGCATGCGATGACAGCATTTCAGCCAAGGAAGCATCTGCGTCGGCGAGCATTAGTGTCGACAACGGGGTGCTGCAAGTAGGGCGAGCGGAGAAGCTGCATCTACACGAATAAGAGGAAGAACGGAATGCCAACTCGGGGTGATGATGCAAGGTGTCGTAGAAGTGGCCGCACACTCGTGTTTTTCCGTGAGTAGCGATGCCGCTAAGACGAGGTGGAGGGGCGATGACAAACACCACAACACCACCAATGCGTTTCTACCACGGCACCGTCAAAGACCAGACGAAGCCCCTCGCCGTTGTCACTCCGACCGAAAAGAAAAGGAAAATTAAAAAAGGAGGACACGAGGCTGTCGGGGTTTCTTTCCTTCCTTTCTTTCTCTCCTTCTCTCCCTCCTGTCCTGTTTTTTTTTTTTTTTCTTTCTTTCTTTCTTTTCGTTCCTTTGTATCTACGTTTACTCTTGTCGGTGGCGGCATGTCCATCAAGTGCGGAATATTGCATGCGTTGTCTGAATGTAACAAAACAACACGAGCAGCAATAGAAACAGGGAAAACAAGGCCGAAGGAAACCAGATGCAATCTGCAAAAGTACACGCTCTGTTTTATTTTGCTGCTGCTGCTGCTGCTGCTGTTGATTCTCCCCCTCATTCACGTGTTTGTGCAGCGGGGGGAGCGGGAGCGGGGCACAATAAAAAAGAAAAATCAAATGTACGAATCCGAAAGGGGGAGTGAAACCAATATATATATATATATATATATATATATATACATCTGGGAGGGATGAAACAAACGCAACATCTCAAATGAAGACAGGAATGGCGGATGGTAAAAAGGGGTCATTGTGTGGTGACAATACTGACGGTGACACCTCTGCAGCATATGTTGGGTGTTGTGCGTGACGTGAGTAGATGCGGCGGCACCAGCAGATTACCCGGGATTTAGACGCGTACGCCAGCAGTTGTCCGCTCCCATGTCTGTGAATAGATCTGCCCATGTGTTTATCTCCCGTATGTGTTGCGTTTTTCTTTTTGCCCCCCCCCCCTTTTTTTTTTTTTCGTATTCTCATGACCTTCACTTTTCCTCTGCTTTCTTTCTTTCTTTCTTTTTTTTTTCTTGCTGAGGGGGGCGAAGGGAAGAGCACTGTGTGTGTGTGTGTGTGTGTGTGTGTGTGTGTGTGTGTGTGTGTGTGTGTGTGTGTGTGTGTGTGTAGCGCATCCTGCATGCGGCGTTCTTTGGTTGTGCAGTGTTGTGGGACGCCATCCCCGCAGCTTGCTCGTCCCAACGTGCCGTTCTCTGTTCGCCGTCTACAGCAGCCGAAGCGGCACCTTCTTCATTGCGTAGCCGGTGCCGTCTTCCCACAGAGTGCGAGGCGTTGGGTTTCGTCGACGCGTCCGTCTTTCAGTACGCCACTATCACAGCCTTTGGATAGTACAATGCCGGCGGATAGGGAAATGACGTCAATAACAGCAGCATCAAGGGATGGAGCCATTCCTGTCACGTATACACCGGGCTGCGGCCCGAATGGGCCTCTTGCAGCCCCTACGACGGCCATCACCGGACACTGTGACGTGTTGTCTGAGTGCCTTGCCAAGGCGGATGAGTTGGCGCTGCAGCTAAAGGCACAAACGGCACTTGGGGCGAGCGCAGAGATTCTTACGCAGGAAGGGATGGAAGAGTTTGTGGAGGAATTGAAGACTTCTGCGACGAGTGAGATGACGGCTCTTGTGGAACAGATGCAGAGGACGGCGGTTCTGCAGCAGGCCGGTATGCATGAGTTGCGGCGCACGCTCTACTACACCACCTCGCTGAAAGAACGGGAGTGGCTGGACGAGTCCAAGTACACCGCCGCGATGCGCAGCTTGACAGTGGAGGTGCTTCGGCGCGACAATGATGGTGTTCTGTCGGCGGACGACGTGCTGTACATCACGACACACATTGTGACTTCCAACTTCTACAACCGTCATCTGTGGAACCGCATGGAAAAGGCGATGCTGAAGTACAGCAACTATGAGAACATTGACATGTCATCTATTAAGGCCTTCTCGACACGATTGTTTAAGACGCGCCGCGGTTGTGCGAAGGAGACGTTAGACGTACGGCGAAAAATCCTCCTCGCGATGTCGCGCCGCGTTGGTGTTCTCGCCAATGACTTTGATCTCCCCTCGTTGCTTGGCATCCTGCAATGCTACACCGTGCATGACCTCACACCGTTTCACCTGGAACCGCTCGCGATACGTGCGACG
This sequence comes from Trypanosoma scelopori, assembly GCA_030849745.1. Taxonomy (NCBI): domain Eukaryota; phylum Euglenozoa; class Kinetoplastea; order Trypanosomatida; family Trypanosomatidae; genus Trypanosoma; species Trypanosoma scelopori. Next base: position 89,918 of record JASANX010001059.1, read on the forward strand.
AATCATGTTGGGGACTTTACCCCGCACGAGTGTGCAACGCTGTCGCATGTCCTGCGCAAATGGCGCTCCATGCGATTGGAAGTGTGCGAGCGGCTCGTGGAGCGCATCTGCACCGCCGATGAGCTCACGCACCACATGGCGAACGCTGCCATGATCAGCATTCGCACGTGCTACAGTAAGGTGAGCGATGGTGGGCGGAACGCCATGAATGCGGAACCAACGCGGCAGAAGCTGCGTGCGATGGGTGAACAGGTGGGCTCCAGGCTTGATGAAGTGCAGTACCCTGCGTTGCCTGTCATACTCAACATCCTTGATGTTGTGGTGACGCTAAAGATTTACGTGCCAAAGAAAAGCTTGCAGACCATCTTTACGCAGGCGAACGACATGCTGGCGGTGGTGATGGAGCAGAGGGACGATCTCGTGGATCCAAAGACGGGCAAACGCGTGCGACCCGTCACGGCAGAGGAGGGGCGGCAGCTGCAGGCGCTGCTTTCGCACTACGGCAACGACCTCGCACCGGAGCTGGCGCAGCGTCTAAAGGAGGCATTCCGTGAGGGCATGTTGCCCGATGAAGCCTCTATCTAGCATGTTCACAGTGGCCTTTCTTGCTGCCAGTGTATCCTCTGTGCGCCCACCGACGTCTGTGCACGTTTCGCTTGGTGGTGACAATGAAAAGAAGGTTGGCAGCCGCAACAGGTTAATAGCGTCTGAAGTGGCAGACGAAGGAGCTACAAGGTGTTCGGCACGCTGCGGCAGAGCGACAGACGGGGTGAAGGCTCGGGAGGGGGGAACAAAACAAAACAACAAAACAAAAGAAAAAAAAAAGAAAAAAAAAGAAAAAAAAAAAAAGGGGGTGGGGGTTAAAAGAGGATGGGCGTGAGAAGAAGAGAAACACGCGGCGAAGGGGCGCTCTTGGTGGTGATGATGCAGAGAGGCGCCTCTCTCTCTCTCTCTCTACATCTGTCTCCTACATCGCAGCACAATCCCCCACTTATCGTTTCCGCTCGTTGTTGTTTTTCTCTCCTTTTTTTTTTTTGCTTTGCACGTCTGGGCCTCTTGCATCTTTGCAGCGCATGCCGCTCCTTTCATCGTTGGTGAGAAACGTCTGCCTCCACCGTCTGCTGCCAACCACCTGCTGGCAGGAGTGGCGAGGGAGCGTGCGGCAGTCGTTACTCTCGGTTTTGCCGTGTAGCCACGTTGGGCAGCGACGGTTCTGTAGTGAAGATCATCATCATCATCATCATCATCGTCGTCGTCGTCGCTATGGTGGTGAATTGGATGGGTCCAGGTACACCACTGCAACGGCATCAACGCCTATTTGGCAGCAGATCATGGAGTGTATTCAGGTCTCTGTGCAGACAACGAATGACGTGGAGAAGTGGCGATGCCTCTGCCAGCTCTGGCGAACGCACTTTTCGCAATCGTCAGCTGCTTACCTTCTTCCTGTGCTGTTAGAAGAGGAGCTCCTTGCGGGTAGTGACGATGCAGACGCTTCTCCAGAGCGCGTCCCGCGAGACTTGCACTCTCTTCCGGTATTCCTACAGGCACTTTGTACGGCGGTGCAGCTCGGTGAAGCTCTGCTGAAGTTCCCTCTGGCCGCAACTGGCACTGGTGCAACCGAGGCGGATATGGCACTGCTCGCATCTGTCCTTGTCGACATTCGCGTGGTTGTTTTTTACTTGACTCAAGAACGCCTGACACACGTCTTGCATGCAGCGCACTATCGCTCAGCCGAGGAAGAAGAAGAGGAGGAGGAGTTAGTGAAAGCTCATGTAGGCGGTGACGTCAGCACGAAAGAGGTGGTCTCATCGGAGTGTCTGGCGTTCCCATCACGCGACTTTGAGCGGGTGTCTCATATGGGCGTGCGACTGTTACCGGGGGAGCTGCAGCGTGCGGTGATGCTGGCGGACACCAGCGCCGCACTGCTAGCACTTGACCCGCCTGTGTCGCTGCTGCCAATTCTCTATCGTCTACTGCTTCCCGCTCTGGGTGCCTGTGAGCAGCTTGACGCCCATTATCTTGGCATCCTTGCAACTGCCGTCGCGCGCAGCGCGGATTTCGATGAGCCGGGCGAGAATGATGCCTCTACCACTAGTAGTACGAGTACCACTGCTGCTACTGCTACTGCTACTGCTTCCGCCAAAGGCGACGTGGAAAGCAAGGTCCTGCGGCCGGTCATAACGTCGTACACGGTAATGTCTCACCTGCACGCCATCGCGCGTGCACTGGAGGTGCGAATGCGGGAGGCCACGCCGGGCATCAGGGAGAAATCGCAGAGTGCGCCAAGTTGTGATGCCAGCCTACGGCTTCTTTCACTGAAGGAACGGAAGGTGTTGGAAAGGCAGCGTGATGCAGCCTGCAAGAATGCTGTTGATGCAAGTGTGCTGATGGGGAGCGTGGCGGTGGTGTGCAGTGCCCTCGCTGGGCGGCGTTACGCTGATGACAGATTCTGGCACGCTCTCACGGAGTTTACGCAGGCCACCATTCGGGGAACAGTATCTGACAACATCCTGCACGATGTGCGTGATATTCTCTTTGCGCTAGATTATGTGCATCAGACGGTGCACTTTCACTCCATCATGTCTCTGCTGGTGGATCTTCGCCTAGTGCAGGAGCCGATCATGGCACCGTCTGCGGTGCGTGGAGCAATGAAGGCTGTGAAGGGGCAGACGGCGGCGACTTTTGAGCGGTAGTAGTAACTAATCTCGTTGTTGCTGTTATTGTCGTCCTCTCCTTTTCTTCGTCACGTTTCAACCTCACTGCCATTCACGTCTGCTCGCTTCTTCAATGAAGCCTCTGCACAAGGGAGCAGGGTGTTGATTTCTATCCTCGCTTTCTTTCTCATTTCTCAGCGAAGGAGCAATGGACGTGACGCGGCTCGTGCAGCTTGAAGAGGCAGCTTGGGCCTCCCAAGTGGCGCGGGAGTTGTACCGCACACCGCTGTTTCCCGGATTTCCGTGGTACACAGTTCCTGGGCCGCCCTCAGCACCCGCGCGTCGTCATGTGGTGCCGTATCACTACACCTTTCGGGTGTTTGTCAAGGGACGTTGGGCTGGACGTTCACTGCTGGACATCTACAGCGAGGAACATGCGCATCACTCTCGTGCGTACTACGAGGCCTGCGTGCAGCAAGGGCGTCTGCGACGGCAACCTCGGGTTCATTGTAATGTTCGACGCAGTTGCATGAAGAGGTCACACGGGGTGGATATGACTCAAACTGAGGCGGTGGAATCTATCGAGAATGCTGGAGTTCTGCAACAAGGCGATATCGTGCTGCATACCATTCATCGGCACGAGGTACCCATGTGTGTGGGTGCCACCGGTGTCGATCCGATACTTCTCGCAGCAGTGCGCATCACAGAATACGGTGTTGTTGTTGTTCACAAGCCCTCAGGTGTGCCAACCCACGCGAGTGGCAGGTACTTCATGAACTCCTGTGCGTCGATGCTGGAGTATGTCCTTGCACCGAAGCGTCTGCACATGTGGCTGCTACAGCGTGACCCGCTGCTGCAATCCATTGTATCGACAGCGTGCCTCAGTGAGTCGGAGTGCCTGGAGCTCCTGGCGTACTACGGCGATGTGGCTGAGGGTGAAGGAGCGAGAGAGGAGTGTGTGGCCACAAGCCGCTTGCCACGTCCGTGTCACCGGCTTGATAAAGTGACCTCCGGCGTGCTTCTTTTTGCCGTGTCGCATGAAGCGGCGCGGCGCGTTGGGACGGTTTTGGCGGGGAAGACAAAGCAGATGGAGGAGGAGATTTTGCCGCGTCTGCTGCAGCTGTGCGAAAACGGGGCGGCGGGTATGGGGGAGGTGCCAATCATCAATGATGAGACGCTACAAGAGTTTAATATTCGCGTCCGGAAGCGGTATTTGGTGCGGGTTCACGGCCGCTTTCCGGAGTGCGCGTTGGGGCGGATGAGATCGCGTGGCTCGACCATTGGCGATGGGAGTCAAACTGAATGTGACCACAATAATAATATTAGTAGTAATAATAATAATAATATTAGTAGTAGTAGTGATGGTCGCTGGGCGGGGGGAAATGGTCTCTTCATTGCCGCTACCCCAAACTATGTAGCGCACAAGGATGACAACACCGATGCACGCGTTGCATCCGAGGTGGGACCGATAATTGTGCTCGCCTCGCCGGTGCCGCAGTTGAAGTTTTGTGATGTTGATGCCTCCAATGAGCCTCCGAAGGGTGCCGATGAGAAGCCGCTGCGGGAGCTGTGTTACCAAGAGGCTGCGACACTCTGTCAACCTCTGCATTACTACAGCTCTTGCAGCGGGGAGGACGAGGACGAGAGCCTCGTTCAGTGCGTCCCCTTCTCTGGCCGCAAACACCAGATTCGCATGCATGTCAGTCACTGGGGCCACCCAATCGTTGGTGATCTCTCCTGCAATGTTGAAGGGGGGGAGCAGCAGCAGCAGCAGCACGGCACCTCTCTACCGCAAGACGACGTAACACAGCTGTACTTCTCTGCAGATCATCTGCCTGCGTCGTACCGGAAGCATTTTCACACACATGACGATCTCTGCTGGGAGTGTGCAGGACGCCTCCCGGTGGCGTCCTTTGGGAGTCGCAACCGGGATGCCATTGCCCTACACGCATGGCGGTACGAGATTGACCATGACCTCTTGGTGGCGGAAGAGGACCATGGAAACACCGATACCGCACAAAGGAAGCAGCAGAAATGCCTAACACGTGAACAAGAAGTGCAAAAGGCTGAGGAACTCTCACCTGGTCTGTACTGCAACTGGAACGAGGTGCATCAGCGGCGGACAACGTTTGTTCGGCGACAGGGACCGACTGTCATTTTCTCTGCTCCTCCACCGCCCTGGTCGCATCACTGAGCCGGAGCCTATCATTTGCTACTACTACTACTACTAACACTATTACTGGTAGTGGTAGTGGTGCAATGTAATCCAGCCCCTACACTATGCTGGATCCTGGCGTCGTTTTCTTTTTTTTTTTTTTTCTTTTTTTTTTTTCTTTCCCCTGGTGGCGTTCGCATATTACTTGCCCCTGTCTGACATTTATGCACGGCTCCCAGCACTGCCGCACTTTGAATCCACACACAAGCTCACACCTCTGCATTTTCTTTCGGTTGTAAAATAATGGGGTGGGGAGGAAGAGTAAGGGAGGCAGCTTAGATTATGTTGCTTTCCGATGCCCTACAGGCAGCCGAGTGCTCCATCTGCCTTCAGCCGCTTCTTTCCGATGTACAGACATCACCGTCACCCAACCGCATCCCTCGGGAGGCCGAAGGGTTCCGAATCACCTTTGCGCCTGGCGTTTCACCTGTGCATGCCGGGGATGACATATTGACACTTATGTACACGCTAGGCATGCGCCGCCGTGCTTCAAAGGGGAATGATGAAATAGCCATCGGTGGCGGCGGCGGCAAAAGTAGTAGTAGTGGTGGTGATGGTAGTGGTGGTGGTCTGAAGGGCTCCTCCTCCGCTTGTGTTCATAGTCTCGGGGTAGTGGTGCTGTCTTGTGGACATCTCCTTCACCACTCCTGTATTACGCAGCTTTTTGAATACAAGAAGGAAAGGGCTTGTCCCATTTGCCGCCGTGAGCTGAATGGTGACAGGGACGTGGTATTATTTGCCCCCCGTTTGCGGCCGACACTGGAAGACCAGTGTGCGCCTTTGGAGGACAACAGTGTGGAATGCAAGACTAGTGTTGACACGGGTGATAACGGTGGTCTGGAGGACGTGCAGTTCACTGGTGAGCGTCGCACAAGTGCGGTGGAGGCTTACAGCCGTAACATTCAGTGTGAGACAGCTGAATTAAAGCAACGACGCCGAAACATCCGAGCCCGAGAGCGCCACCTCGCTCGCAGTAGGGATCAGTTGGAGGACGAGTGTCTCTCATTAGAGCAGTTAGCGAGTGAGGCGCGGCGCCGACACGATGTGCTGACGCAGCATGGGAAGGTGGGGATGGATCGTTTGGTGGAGTTGCGTAATGTGGCACGCGAGACGCATGCCTCGGTGAACCTCATGACCGCCGAGCTTGCCGCCCTGTCACGCCAGCAGGTGGTGCTTGACCGTCAACTCGAAAAGTACAATGAGAAACTGCAACGCTGTCGAATGGAGTGCCAAGGGGGTGGCGAAGGTCGTGAACGAAAAGGAGGAGATGGCGATGGTAGCGGCAAGAGGAAGAGGCGGAGGGGTGGTTGTAGTGATGATGATGATGATGCAGAGGAAGAGGAGGGGGGAATGGGCGCACGACGGGACGGGCGGTGTTTTGCCGCTGTACGCTGAAACCGAATGACATGCACATCTCGGGAGTTGAGGGGCAACTGCTGTCTTGGTCGCACTACGCCACACGTGACGGAGGGGTTCTTTTCTCAACAGGGGGAGGCATTGACAGAGGGATCCCTTCAAGAGAAGAAGGGAGGATTGCCTGTCTCAGACGCACCTCCTATACCAAAGGGACACTACGCTACGCTATGTATATATATATATATATATATATATATATATACATCCTTGTATGCATGTGTGTTATTATAAATTTTGCTTTCATTCTTTATTTGCTCTTGCCACGTTTTTACCGCTCTTGTTGATTTGTTCGGATTTCGGTATCATGTCTGTCTGGGACTGGTGCTGAGTTATTGTGGTTTCAGATTTGATATGTTCTTTTGGTGTCTCTCTTTGTCTGTGGGAGCGAAGGGAGAAGAGGAAGAGGAAGAGGAGGAGAAAGTGGGAACTGGGAGGTGGTGAATTGGTGCAACAACATCGCATCATATAAATACATTTCCTTCTAGTCCTCCCTTGGCTCAAGCGACGATTGATGGCCCAGCTCAAAGACGACAAGGACGCGTGGAAGAAGAAGAAGAAGGAAGAGGAGGAAGAGGAAGAAGAGGAGGAAGAGGAAGAAGAGGAAGAGGAAGAGGAGGAAGAGGAGGAAGAGGAATGGACAGAGCCGAATGATCTTGAAGAGTTGGAAGATGGGCCAAGCACGTACTATGTCGGTGGGTTTAGTACGCTGCAAAAGCTTCAGGATGCCCTGAGCGTTGTCACGTACCGGGAGGACATTGTTCTCGTTTACCCCGGCCTCTACATGGAGGCGGAGGTGCGGGTGAATGAGACTCGGCTGGATGGCCTGCGTGTGATGAGCGTCCCGGTAGCGATGGGGCCAAAGGGTGGATACCGCAAGATTCGGGTGCCCAAGGGCCAACGATGCATTGGTCCATGGTATGCCCCATTTGGCACCAGCGCACCTGAACCCAATGCAGTCACTCCCATCACGGCAGACCCGCTACTGTTCCCTCTTTTCAAGGGGAAACTGGTGCTCATCAACAATGGCCCATTTATACCCCCTGGTGAGGGCGAAGGTGAAGGTGAAGGGACGGCGTCAAGGTTGGAGATGTCTATCCGCCACTACGAACCCCGTGAAGCTGACGGAGATGAGGAAGACGAGGAGGATGCAGCGAAGAAGAACGAGGAAGACGAAGACGAAGATGAGGAGGTGGACAAATATGTTCCCACTCGGATGGAGATTCAAGGTTTGTTTTTTCTTTTCGGGGCCTCTTTCGAGCCCCTCAGTCGTGCAACACTCCGTCACTGTGCATTCGGCCAGTGTGTAGTCAACCAGGCGGTGGTGGATGCCGTGGGTGGAGAGAAGTCGCTATCAGATGTGTCGAATTGCACCACGATCTCACATCCAACGACAACTATAGTGGCCCATCCTCTGACCGAAGTGCATATGGAGTTTTGTGTCATTTATGGGGGTGCGCAGCATGCAATTTACGCCTTTCCCCGTTGTGCACTGCGTGTTCACAGTTCGTTTATCCTTGGTGCCCAAGTGGGTCCTCGTACATGTAGCGGGGAATTAAAACGCGAGGGGAATCGTCGTGCACAACAGCGTCTAGTTACCCCCACGAAAGGGCGTTGGTCTGACACCGCCGCCAAACCCAATATAACACCAACGTCTGTGACATGTGCAGTGGGGGTGTACCTGGACGATTCCGATGTCTTGCTGCAAGACTCCTTCGTTGCACACTCTCGTGTCGGGATTGTGCTTGCGGGGGGCTGTGATGGCACCGAGCTGTACGCCACACGGGTGGAGAGCCAGGCTGCAGTTGGCGTATTTCTCTTCGGGGAGGGTGGCAGAGCCAAGATTAAACGCTGCACCATCCGATGGTGCGGTCGGGAATGCCTGCTCGTGAAGGGCTCTGTCCCGAAATTGCCGCCGGACCCGTCACTGCTGGAGAGTATTATGGAGGCAAACAAAGAGGAGGACGAGGAGGAGGAGGACGAAGAGGAAGACGAAGAGGAGGAGGAGGAGGAGAGGGAGAAGGCACTGCGGCGGCCCACGTCGATGCAGCACCCCATTGTGAGGGGCAATGCCTTGGAAGGCAGCGTGCGTCTGGAGGGAAGTGTCAGCTGTGCAGCTATCTGCGACAATGTTATTTATGTTCAGAATGGCGAAGTCGTGCCACCGCTTTCTGGACCTGCGGAGGAGAAGCAATTTGCACTGAAGGGATTTCACCTCCATGTACCAGGCAGCATTCAACGGGAGCTTGACGATGACTAGAGGACCTCGATGGTGGTGGGCGCACCAGTGTCAGGGCCGAGGCAAAGGAACGAAACAGGAGCAAGTGTGACGAGAGATGCTCTTTTGTGTGCAACAACATCATCACCACCACCACCACCCGACCCCCGCCAGTCACGGGGCACATGTAATCTAAGCCACCCGCTTTGGTTTGGTCCCTCGTGTGTTTGTGTGTTTGTTTCCTCCTTTTAGCGTTTTTACCTCCCCACCCGCCCCCGTATTTTTTTTTTTTTGTTTTGTTCTTTCTTTTGTTTGTTTGTTTGTTTCTGTTGTTGTTGTCGTTGTTGGATGGTTCTTCTCTGCGGGGCTCGGCAATAATGTGGGATACGGGGCGGGAGGAGGGGGAGGGAAAACCATTTGGAATGTAAAGCGGAGACACCAACTGAGGAATGCACACACACACACACACACACACACACAGAGCGAGAGAGACGGAAAACACAAATATATATATATGACGACGACAAGTAGTTGCGTTTGTGAATGACTACCCCGCCATCACTTCTTCTTCTTCTTCTTTTCTTCTTCATTCTCACCACCACCACCACCACCACCACCGCTACGTGCTGTTGGCAGTACGAGACTCCGAAGTGAGCGTGTAGCGAGGTGGCGAGCGGAAGTGAAGGGATGCCCATACAGAACTTGACTCTCTTTCCGTATGGAGGTGCACCGCAGTTCACGTTGCAGTCCGGGTCTGGCTACCGCTCCAGCTCGATCAGTGCTTTCCTCAATGACGACGATGAAATGCGCACGGGCACCTTGCACACCCGTATGGAAGGCGCCAGTAGCTGTCGCATGAGTCTCTCGGAGGATGTGGGGAATATATTGATACGGTTTGGAGCCGAGAGTGGCACGGCCAGGAGCCCAGCCGAAGCGTCTACGAAAACAAGCTCAGCAAAGCAGGGCAGACCGCCGTCATCACCAGCAGCAGCAGCAGCAGCATCAAAGCGCTCCTCGTCACGCAAGCAGCGGATTAATGCGAGGAGTTCATCGCCCTTGCGACCACCACGCACCGGAAACTCAGAGAGGCTCTTGCAGCAGCAGCAGCAGCAGCACGCGGCAGGGAAGCCCAACAAGATTCATGTGCCCACATTTCCACGTGGGGAACAGAAACAGCGAGGTCAGAGACCGACGCAACAACGCCGTGCCGCATCTTTAACACAAGCGTTGCCGACGAGAGAGCGAGAGCTGTCGATGTTTTCGACAACAACTGCGGCTTGGATGATGCCGTCGAGAATTCCCTCGAGGGCTACATCGATGATCAGCTGCAGGGGGCGAACCGCCGCTTCGCGTGAGCGGAGAAGGCCGAGTTTCATCAAGAGCATCACCGTCTGCGACGATCGCCCATGGCAGCCCCCGAACATCATAACGAAAAAGGTACAACCGGCGTCAAGCAGGAAGGCGAAGTTGGCACTGAATCCGCTCCAGCACCACGCTGCACGGCGACTCCTCACGGACGATGTGCCTGCATTCAAGGATGGCTTTACTGACATGAGTTCCAGGAGGTCACCGAAGCCTTCTAAGGAGGCCACGCAGTCCACCGTGAACCGCATGGCATTTTCAGTTCCATACAGCGACATACACGCCTCCGCTGCGTCATACTCCCAACCAGATTTTTGCGACGTCACAACGATCGCCGCGAGAGTAGGGTCGACACTGGTGCAACCACTGTCGACGTGCCGAGAGAAACTGTCCAATGTGTTTCTGCCAGACGCCGGGTTGCGGGAAGAGCAGCAAGGGGAAGTATGGCGTGTCTGCTCTTCCGTTGTCGATGACGAAAGCAATAGAACCGAGTGGATGCGACCGCTGCAGGAATCTGCGTCTGCCAAAGAGAGAGCAGCGCCCCTTACCGATAATGATGCCGCAAGACACCACCATCATCATCACCATCATCAGCTTTGTGACTATCAATCTCTACACTCCCTGAACGATGACTACCACAGCATTTTTCGCGGGGTTCGCTGTCGCCATCGTCACCACGGCACTCCACACCCCTCAGTGGACTGCACAGATGGTGCGAGATCGGGTGCGGCAGAGAAGCCAAATAAATCGCTCGCGGCTCGCTCTGCTCTTCTTCGGCAACCGCAACAACTACTCGACAACCAGATTCTAGCAACCTCTGCCACACTGTCACTGACGCCATGCAGGTTTGACGGCGAGTGGAGGAAGGTGTCAACCGCAGATGCATCTGCAGTCTCTTTCCTTCAGCCAGCAGCGCAGCAAGAAGCAGAGTTTGTCAAGTTGTCACACGCTGCACAGGTGCTGTATGCCGCTTTACTGTACATGCGCACGCTTGGTGGTTTCCCCACACTACTCCGTATCATCCCTCTTACGGTGAACTCTGATGTAGTGGAAAAGGAGCACTGCGTTGAGCTTGTCTTTTCTTCTGCCACTGCCACAGCCATCGCCAGTGCTACTTTCGATACTGTCAAGGGCCATGACAACGACGACAGTAGCGTAGCACTACGCCATCTTTCCAACGCGCTTCACCAGCTCCAGTGCACGCCGAGCCGTGAGATTCCGAGTGTACGGAGATCCGCAGATGCAGCCGAAAGGCGCATCGTCGTGCGATCCATCCTTGCAGAGAAGTGTGTCGTGGAGCGTTTTGGGTTGCAGGAAGTGGTGCACGTCCTGCCGCCCCTGCAGGACGCCACAGTGACGGCGGGAAACCAGGAGATGATGGTGACCCAGACGCTTGGGTCAGGGAACAGCACAGTTGAACGCCTGCCTCAGGACACAGGGGCACCAATCGCTGTCCCCGGGGCGGCCCCGTTCATGCGACACTCCGTCTCCCTTCAGCGTAGTGAAGTTGGCGCCAAGCGGGAGCCGAATCATGGAGATATTGCGGTGGCATTTCTCATGAGTGCCGAAGCATCGAAACTCTGCGCTGTGCCGCCGGAGCCGATGGACCTCGAGGCGCTGCGATACAAGGTGTACGCGCTAAAGGGGCAGGAGGCCGGTGGTCACGCACAAATGGGGATGGGCGGCGCCCTTTTAGGGACGGCTGCCTTCCAAGAAAAGCCGCAGCAGGTAACTCGGAGAAACAGCTTTGAGCTGGAGCTGAAAAAAATAATGGGGAATGCGCCAGCAGAACCCTCGTCATGCGACAGGGCGCCGGAGATGCGAACGATGCCACTGCGCTTTCCTCCTTACTATCCGGTGACTGTCGCGGAGTCAACCCTTTCGATGACGGATGCCTCCAACGCGACGTTTGGAGGCGACAGGAAAAATGGGGGTTGCGTGCCACCAACGTTTCCCCAGCTGCGTCTGCCTCAGCTTCACGCGGACCTCGTGGTGGCCATGCAGTACGTGCTCGAGGAGAGGGCAGGGCTGACGGAGGAGAAAAGTGTGGGCTCCAGTAGGTTCTGAACTGGAACCGTTAGTCAAGAGATTGACACTGAACGGGAGAATATGCGGCAAAGAGAAATGCAGAGGGATTGATGCAGTGGCGCAACAAAAAATATATATAGATGTCACAGTTCCTTCTTTTTTTTTTTTTTGTCTGTGTGTGTGTGTGTGTATATTCCAGTGAAGGAAAAAAGAGGTGGTGGGGGGAGGGGAGGGATACTGCACGACTTGCACGCCTCCCTGACGCCTTCATTCATTACATCGATTGGAGATTTAGACGCGCCACTTGAGCGATGCGTAGATGCATTTTTCTGCTCCTGCAGATTGCACGCGTTTCTTCATAGAGAAGGATGAAGGATACATGATGAATGATGCTTCTCTACACATGCATGTAGAAACATATATACACATTCACTCAATTGTCTGTGATGCGCATGCGTCTGAGTGGAAATCCGTCTTGGTTGGCAATGTTCTTGTATTTTCTTTTTTTTTTTGTCTTTCTTGTTGATGTTGACGGTGGTGGCTTTACTTTTTATTCCACTCCTTCCATCTCACTTGACCAGCAGGAAGTATTGGAGGTGCGTGTACACACACACACACACACATTATATATTTCTAGTGACTGTATTGGGGGGGAGGAGGAGGAGGAGGAGGAGGGGTTCTGTGTGTCAACTCCGGCGTAAGCGGCGAGGAAACGAGAGGTGGGCGACTGTCTTCATAGACGCATGTCGAGTGGCCTGACAGCGAGACGCCTAATCCTGCAGCAGATCGCTGCAGTGGTGCAACACGGCCCATTCCGGTCATCTCTCGGGGCTGCGCTGGTCCATTGTGCCACCACCACCACCACCACCAACACTGTCAGAGTGAATGATGCACGACAGGCGAACGGCGGCGGCGGTGGCAACAGCCGCAGGCACTCGTGGATTAGTTCATTCCTCATTCGCCCCGAGTGCAACCGCGCTGCCTTTACTCTCATAACTGAGGAAGAAATGGCGTACCTCCGGCGACGCCGCGAGGAGGACGGTGATGAGGGACGAGTGGTGTTGTCCACGCGACCTACGCGCCATCTTCTTCGAGGGCTTGCCGGCAGCTCCCTCAACGTACTTCTGTCGTTTCTTCTTTCACCCCTGCTGGGCCTCTCCGTCGCACTCGAAGTGGTGCGTCTGCGCGGTGTGCGACCAACCACCCTTTTTGTTGCGCCTGCCGTGGGAGTCATGTGGGGGGCAGTTTTTTTTGCGGTTGCGTGCTACGCTGCAGCCCAACAACTGCTCTTGTGTGCGCTCTATCAAATAATGGCGCCGGTTGTATACCTTGGCAACGGTAGTATCGGCGGCGGTTGTTGCTCTTGGAGTGACCTCACATGCCGCTACGAGCATCCCTCTGGAGTTCTTGGGCACACACACCCGCTCCTCGCACTATATGAACCGGAGCAAAAGATGCGGGAACGTGCAATGAAGCGTGATGTGCGACGCCGGCGAAGCGATAAGTCTAATGTGTTGTATGAAGGTAAAAAGGACGGTCAGGGGTCGCAGGAGGGCGATTACTACGCTGTTCTGGGGGTTACACCGGATGCCACTGCGCAACAAATAAAAGAAGCCTACAACCGACTCGTACTTAAGGTGCACCCGGACAAAAACCCGGGAAAGTCGGCAGCTGACCACTTTGACGCCGTTACAAAGGCATACCGTGTTCTTGGCAACGCGGAGAGGCGGCGTAAGTATGATGTTGGTGGCAAGAGCGCTGTGGACAAGATTGGTGAAAGGAAGCGCGATGCCGTTCGGGCGCTGTTTGGTGGCGATGCCATGCACGCCATTGTGGGGGATGTGAAGACGGGTAGTTTTTCCCAACGCGTCGTGGATGGGCTTGACTGGACGCAGGAGGAGCTTGCAGTGCAACGGCAGCGTATGCGGGAACGCTGCCGAGACGAGCTGCTCACGTCTTACCTGCAGCCGTTACAAGACGCGGGCAGCGGAGTAGCGGGACTCGGTGAGCTGAAAGAGCGGCTGCGGCGGTTGCTGAGCACGGGACTTGCGAAGGAAGTGCTGCATGCTGTTGGGCAGGAGTACCTGCGCGTCGTGAGGTACAGCGAGGCGGGTGACCTCTGGCAGCGACTGCAACTGTTTCTCCGCGAGGTGGGGCCGCACCGTGCACGACAGCGGCTTAACCACTGGCGATGTCTAAGCGGAATCCGCAAGCACACTTTTAAAGACTCTGCAGCATTGGTGGACTTGGCATGGTACACGTCTGTGGAAGAGCTCGAGCACACCGCACGGTGGGTGGCGACGGCTATTCTGCTTGACCCGAGCCTACCGGAAAAGGAACGTCAGCGCCGGTGCGACGCGATGCGTGTGCTGGGGGAAACATTTGTCGCCCACGGACAAGTGTATCAGGGTGCGAACAAGCAGACGATGGACACCCTGATGAACTCCCTGCGGGAGTACCACCACCAGCAGCAGCGGGGGCAAACCGGCTAATGAGGGACAAGGGAGGAGATATCCGTCTCGCACATTTCCCCCTGCCGCCGCTGCTACCGCTGGTGGTGGTGGTGGTGGTGATCATCGGGGGGAGGGACACACAAGGGGCATCGTGCATCTTCACCAAATTGCACAACTGACTCCGTGCTCTCTTTCTTTCTCTCTTTACATATTATATATATATATATATATATATACATGCCTCTGCCGCTGTTGTGTGTCACACTTTTTGCCCCTTCTTCCTACTGCAGCAGCATCGTCACTCGTTCCCCTCACCGCGTTTCTTCTATTGCCTGATCAGCTTAAATACACACACACACACACATATATATATATATATATATCCACGTGCACGGAGTGCAATGGAATCTTCAAAGTCGTCGACAACCATCACGACGGAAACGATTCAAAAGATTTGTGTGCAGCTTGGCCTCTACCGCAATCCCATCTGCAACGAAAAACTATACCTCCACCACAAGGGCTTCGACAACATAGATGAGGACGCGTTTGACCCCTACACCGATGTGAAGGTCTTGTGGTTGGAGAGCAACGCACTCAGTTTCATTGCGTGCGGAAAAAATAGCAGACCGCGTCGGAAAACACATATGCGTGAACCGGAGGACGAAGGCGAACCCCCGCTCAAGCCGTCTGCGTCTCACGGCTGCTCCAAGAGCGCCCACCTGGACTGCTGCGCAGACTGGACAACGGGAGCGTCTCCGCAGCGACCCATCATCTCCCTTGATGAGCGCAATGCGGATGCCGATGCTACTAATGCTACTACTGCCACTGGCGGTGTCGTCGTCGTCGATGGTGAGTATGCTGCCCCCAGTGACGATGTTGTTGGAGAGGAGGCGGGAACCAGCACAGACCGCACCACGACGGCAGTGCAAGATCGCAAGGACGTGTTTCAATCGCTCTACCCCACTTTGCGGCAGCTTTTCCTGCACAACAACGCACTGCGGGAGATGCCAGACCTGAGTGGTTTTCAACGCCTCGACACTGTTAACCTCTCTAGCAACTGTTTTTACTCCGTGCAGGCACACTGTGATGTGTTTAACGAAAGAGTGGGGCGCTACGAGGAGGCGCTCCGTGCCAAACTGCAGGCACTTTTGGCGAACTCAAAGAGTATGCAGCGCGAATTTCAAGTGTCTTTCATGGAGCAGCAAGAGTCTCCAGATGGCACGAAACACCTGCAACGAGAACAAGATCCTGCTTTGGCGTATGTGGCAGCAGAGCCTATGGATTCTTCGCTGACAGCGGAAGTGGTGCGAATTGGTGGCAATGGGGATATGGGCGACGCTGGGTCTTCACATGTGAAGAAGTTGGAGTTTTGGCGTCATCGCATATGCTCCTACGCCGAGTTCTGCCCACACGAACCGCTGGAGCCTGTTGAGAACGGCAAACTTTCTGACGACGTGCCGCCAGAGCGTCGCAACCCGTGCAGCTCCATCCGCACCCTTAATCTCTCCGGCAACTACCTTACGAGTGTAAGGGACGTTGTGCAGCTCCTCTGCTACAAGAATCTTGCCTCACTGGATCTCAGCCACAACCGTCTCGACGACGGAGAGGTGCTGCTGCTCGTCCTGGAACGGCTACCGCGGCTGCGCTCGCTAAAACTGTCGGGCAACCCACTCGTACGCACGTTGCCGCGGTATCGCAAGACGGTGTTGGCACGTTGCGTCGGTCTGGTGCATTTGGATGATCGTCCTGTTTTTGCTGCGGAGCGGCGCCTTGTCACCGCGTGGGCTCGCGGTGGCGAGGAGTGTGAGAAAAGGGAGTGGACGCTCATGAAGAAGGAGGCGGAGGATGAACACGTGAGGCGACTACAGGAATTCCGCGAGATGGTGATCCGCACACAGCAGTTCAATGGCGACCGCGTCCCGGACACGACACACAGTAGAGCGGGGATAGAAAACGTCGCTGGTGCCGAAATGGATGTAACAACAGCCGCGAGGAGAGAGACACCGCAATTGCATCAAGAAGAATATAATCATATCCACAACAGCAACAACAACAACAACAACAACGACGACGACGACGACGACGATAATACGAGTTCCGAGAGTGACGTTGATGACAACAATGGAGATGCGGGACACGTGGATGCAGCCCTCTCCGGGGGCGGCCGCCGGGTGCCTCCTGTCGCCTCGACCGCCCAGCGGGTGTTGACCTCCAACACACCAGTCACGCGCAGGAGTCACCAGCAACGGGATACTGATGACAGCGACTCCAGCCAGTGCAGGGAGGATGCTAGTGCCAGCATCTACATCCCGTCAGCGCTGGTATAAATCAAAAGAAAAGAAAAGAAAAAAGGATGCCGAGGGGTGAGAGAGAGAGAGGGAGAGAGGGAGAGAGGGGGGGGGCGTGGTGACCAAACGCACGAGAAGAAGAAGAAGGAGAAGAAGAACGGGATAAAAAAAAAGAATGAAACAAATCCCCTTATATATATTTGTATGTATGTAAATAAATAAAACGATATATTTACATTAGTTTTGCATAATGTTATAGAAATACATGTCTTTTTGTGCATGCGCAGAAGGGTGTAGAAACAGTCGAATACACGCACTGATTTTCTTTTTGTTTGTTTGTTTGTTTTCCTCCTGCTTCGTCATTCTCTCCTCCTCGTTTCGTTTCTTGCTCTGTTGTTCTTGTGTCTCGCGCATTCCGTTTGTTTGGATTTGGTTATGCGATGGCGTGCATCTGTTGTGTGTGTGTGTGTGTGTGTTGTGTCCCCCTGAAGGCCGCCGCCGCCGCCGCCAGGATTCCTCGCGGGTTTACATGTTTGCTGGCCCTCTTTCCGTCGTTGAGGCATTTTCCCCCTCTTTCCAGGTGTTGTTGCTGTTGTTCTTGGATTCCTCTTCTTCATCGTTTTGCCCAGTTGCTGACGGTTTGTTTGTTTGTTTGTTTGTTTGTTTTTCTTGGTACATCGGCTGGTGGCACGGGGGGGGGGGGGGGGGGGGGGAAACACACACACAAACACAAAAAAAAAAAAAAGCCGGCAAATGGCCCTCTCCGGATATCACATCTGCCTTTCCGGCTTCCACGACGATGACGACGATGATGATGACGACGGCGATGATGATGACAACAACAACAACAACGGTGTGTCAGCAGGAGCAGGAAGGAGAGATGCTGGGATGTCCTACTCAATGCGGGAAATGTGGGCTCTCGGTGAGTCACTCGGTGCAGTAATGCAACCGCATATTACGAAACGTACCACCGTTCTCGTTGCGCAACGGGGGCTTACACGGAAGCGTCTGGCGGCGGAGCAGCACCACATCCCTGTTGTGTCGCCACGATGGCTCCTGTCGCATGGTCGTCTCTCATTCGCCGACGCGAGGGTAGCACTGCTGGCTGGCTACACATTCTGCGCTACGCAGATGGCGGCGGACGAGGAGAAGACCCTTGCGTGTGTAATTGAACGTAACGGGGGGAAGTTTTGTCGCACGCTCACGACACGCACATCCATGTTGTTTATGCCACCTGGATGGTTGAAGCGCTGGCTACAACTGCAACAGCAGCACCGTTACTCTGGCCGCTCCTCCACCGAGCTGCAGGGAGGCGGTGTGCCGTCGTCACTGCCACTTCCCGAGAAGATGCGTTTTGCGTGGGCCACCGGTGTCCCTGTCGTTGAGTACACGCGGTTTCTGTCGATGGCGGCATTGTCCAGCAGTAGCGGTGATGACGGGGGTGCCATTGTGACATGTGATGGCGCTTCCTCACGCGCAGACTTTGACACCATTGTGCAGCTCTGCGCGGTGCCTGACTCTGCTGTGGGCGGTGCGGTGCTGCACACGCAGCAGGGGACGGCGCCGTCAGTGATGAAGCGGGAGGGGGGAGAGGAGGAGGAGGAGGAGGAGGAGGAGGAAAAAAGAAAGGCGTTGCCACTCAAGGGCACCCATGCAAGGAAGCGATCTCGTAATCTCGTGGAGGATGGCAAGCATGGCATTAACGAGGAACATGATCACAATGATAATGATGATGATGATTATGATGATTATGATGACGCCTGCAGTCGTGGTCGAAAGCAGATGGCTGTGCGAACGGCTCAGGCTGCTGTTGCTAAAGTGGAAACAGGAGTTTCCTCATCGGAATCGCTGGAGCAGCAATGGCAGAGGGGTCATGATCGACCCCGCAATGACTGGAGGATGAGTGAGAGCGGGATGCAGGGTGACGACAGGATGGGGGTGATGAACCCACCGTCGTGGCCGCATGGCGAGCAGTCGGAGGCAAGTCTGCTCGGGAGCGGTCTCGCTGCGGCTGCTGTTTCATCTCATTATTCCTGCGCCGGCATTGCCCATCCCCTGCCGCACGATTTAGGCGACGACGATAGCAACAAGCTCCTCACAACCGAAACACTGTTTACGCACAGCAGGCCATTTCTGCAGGTGGTGTTCTTGGGGTGCACGGCACGCGAGCTGGTCGACTGCACCCGCATGGCTCTGCACTGCCGGTTCCTGCGCACCCCTGTTGTCACGCATCTCACAGACGTCGTGGTCATTGGGAGTGAACTTCTACAGGAGACGTTGGGGGGCCCGATTGTTGGCCCTGGTGGAACAAGCGCCCAACACCAACAACAAGGTGGTCTGGCCCTCCTACAGCTGCGCCATAACCTGACCACGAACTACGGTGTGCCGATTCAGAGCATCGTCACAATCGAGTGGTTGCGTTCCTGTTACCAGCGCATGATGTTGTTGGTGCCCTCCACACCGCACACTTGCACTGTCGGCGATGACGTTTCTGCCCCATTCCTCCCGTCGCCGCTACCTCTGAGTGATGTTCCGTCCACCGAAAACTTTCAACTGCGCATTCCTTGTACTACGTCATTCTTGGACGGACAACCGCAAGCGCAGCGGCAGCGGCAGCAGCAGCAGCAGCCTCTTCCGCTGAAACAGTTCCCGTCCCGCCCCCGGAAGAAGAGAGCGCTTGACGCTGTTTCGAAACAGCGTGGGAGCTGTGACAATGTCAGGCCGCAAGTTGCGCCCACACTGCCGGAGGACATCCTCACTGCGAAAAAGCGGTATGAGTCGGAGCGCCTTCTTGCAGATCGTCGAGTCAAGGATTTCCTTGCTCTTCTTGATGTCTCAGTAGATTCTGGCGAGGAGTGGCGTCTACCATTTACATCATGTCTGTTTTGCTTCGTGGAGAACGAGTTTTCACGCATCGAACTAGCCGTTGTGCGGGCACTCATCAAGCACGGTGGGGGTGCGTGGCTTAAGAAGACACGGGACGACTGGACCAGACTCCTGACACGCTCGTCTGCCCTCGCAACAACCGAAAATGAGTGGAAGGCGGAGCAGGAGGAAGAGGAGCAGCAGCAGCAGCAGCAGCAACATGTGGACGAGGACTTTGTCGTCCATGTTCGTCGCTGCAGCGTCATCCGCAAAAGGCTTCACCGTGCGCAAGCGGCAGCAGCAGCAGCAGCATCATCATCGTCAATTCTGGTGGATGATGAAATGTCGACGCGATGGTCATTGCATTACGATGGTCGGTGCAGTCTCAGAGAGCCGCCGCATGGGTTCGGGAAGAAGCCATCTCTCCAGCACGCGCTCTATGTTCTGCCACACGGGGATCAACGCCCTGTGGACATTCTTCTTCGCGACGAGGGCAAACGTGGTGCCTCTTCGCAGCGTCACCCACTGCGGTATCTTCACGCAGTGACGCAGGACTACGTGCTCTGCTGCTTGGCGGCACAGCGGCTGCTGCAGCCTTGTAGCTGTTTTCTCTTTTGGCAGCCAGTCCCATCCGAGGCGGAGCGGCTCGCGAGACGACAGTGGCGCGGTGACGATGGAAGGAAGAGACCATTAGCCCTATCGTTGTGGCTTGGACCGCGCCGCCACGAAAAGGCACCTCTCATTGGTGTGTCCGTATATTTTTTGTGTGTGACCAATCGGCAACAAGAGGAAACGGAGGAGGAGGCGGAGGCGGCAGTCGCGCTGCGCCGGGTGTTGGTGAGCTCGTTGACGGCGGCTGTCAGCGACTTGGGCGGCCATGGCGCAGAAACGCTGCTTCAAGAGGCGGTCACACACGTTGTGGTTGTGGATTTTGCGTCTGTTTTTGCATCGGCGCTTGTTACAGATGACGCCGATACGACACCACCAGAATATTGGTGGTGGTCATGGTGTTGCAAGGCAGAGGAGGAACGTGAAGCGCTGCTCTCACGCAGCTCAACTTGGCCACATGGGATTCAGGACCAGCTACCGCAGGATCTTGTTGAGGATGCCACAGCGGGCCGACTCTCCCTCGTCGGCATTGAGTGGCTGCATGCGAGCGTTGCATGGGGTGTGTTTCTCGACGAGACACCCTTCAGTCTCCAGGTGTCACAAGTGAATCATCACCATCGTGACCAGCAGCAAAAACAGCAAGGACAACTCTCTGTGATGGCTGTAAGTGCAGCGCCTACGGCATCGGCAGGGTTGTCGTGTTCTGCAGCAACGCCCCCTGCGACACCGCGGCAGCGACGCTTTGGCCCTTATGGTCTGGGACCTGCACCGTTGGATCTCAGCACGCGAAAGGGCATATCGTCATCACCGCAGGCGGTCGCCGGTTATCAGTTTGACTTCACGACACCCACCTCGACACCGGGCCGGCCGCACAACCAAAGGGATGCTCTCAACGAACGACGAAGCAGCGGGATGCGACACAGCTGCCCGCGATCAACCCTGCGTACGCCACAGCGACATCGTATGAGCATCCCTCGTGTCATTTCACCGACTGTGGCGATGGTGGGAGACACGGCAACAAACACAAGTACAGTGATGAATATCGCTATGCCGAGCTCTTCTAGCAGCGAGGATGAGCTGGATCCGCGGCGCGAAACAATGACCCCACCGCAGTGCTTTGGTGCGATGGAGAGCAGTCGGCACGCCTGCACTCCGGTACGCAAGACCTGCATTCTTGGTGACGACAGCAATGCCAACAATAGTGTTGGCGATGATGGGGTGGAGGGCTCCTGTACGCAGTTTAGCCGATTCAGCATCGGTGGACGGAGTCCAGCGATGACGGTGGAAATGCCGCAGCAGTGGGACCCTGACGGAGGTGGTGGCGGTAGTGGTGGTGGTGGTGGTGGTGCTAGTAAGCGACTGCAGGAACGTACACCATTGGCATTGGCGGTACAGAAAAGCGCGGCATACGTCTCGCGGTCACCGTGGCAGCTTAATGATGATGATGGTGGTGGTGTTGGTGGTGGTGCACTGCGACTTCATATTGTGCACGACTTACCACTGAGGGAGAGTCTGGTTGTATCTTGCTCGAAGCTCAGCGATTTGGCATGCCACGGTGGTGGCAGCAGCAGCAGCAGCAGCAGCATGGGTGGTGGTGGTGGTGGTGGTGGTGGAGAAAACAGCCCTTTTCAGCGGCACCTTCACCGCCAGGCGGACGTGACTGGTGTTGTTATCCGTGTGCAGCTCGTTGAGCACTCTGTGAGGGATGCGGATGTGCTTGTGACGCACCAATTGACACAGCGGGAGAGTGTTCTCGCTGCTATCGCCGCCGGTTTGTGGGTGGTAACCCCAAAGGCACTGCAAGACTGCGAGGCGAGTCAGAGCTACCTTCCCCTGCGCGATTTATCTGTTTATGAGTGGTGTCCGGAACTCCTCATGCCTGATGCACCGCGCAGCAGTATGCAACTTGCAAGGCAGTGCCGAAACCGCCGCCAGCAGCGGCAGGCGACTGGAAGGCGTCTCTTCGAGGACAGGCGGTTTGTTCTCGTATCACCGGCCTCCTCTGTCGGTGCCTCGCGGGCGCGTTCCATGCGGACAATTCTTGAAGCAGGTGGTGGTGTCGTGGCATGGGCGACATACCCCGTGGGTGACGGTGATGCAACATCCAAAAGCGGCGCAGCACGAACAATGGGTGTGGCAGAGACAAATGCGCCCCCGGAACGCTCCAGCAGTGTCGCCGCAGCAGTGGATCACACGTTCCTGTCGTCACCGGCAGAGTTGCTTGAATTTGTTGCTATGCAAATCAGAGGCCAGTGCACCAATGCCGTGGGCAACGTCTGGAATGCCTCTGTTGGAGCGCAGAATTGCCGCAGTGCAGCTGAAAAGGAGCTCGTGGTGCTGGTGGATAACGTTGCAGAAGGGGTGGCGACCAGGGAACTACTGGTAGACATGGTGTTGGGGGTGTTCCGTCATGCGCGTGACCAGCTTGGCGAGGCACGACGGTTGGCGGTGGAACGGAGGAAACGTAGTCAGCAGCAGCAGCTGCAGCCACAACAACAACTGCTGCAAGCAAACCAGGTGCAGTGTGATGAAATGAAGGGTGTGGAAGTGCAACAGAAATTTGTTTTGGTGGGGCAACCCGTCAACAACTTGCAGCAGCCGCACTCCATCTTGCACTCGAATACCACAGTGCCACTAGCAGCATCAGAAGGCAGAATCAGCAGTGGTACCGGCAGTGTCATCATCGGTGACACCTCCACACGGAAGCAAAACAATACAGATGGGATGCCGTTTGTGGAGGTGGTGCGAGTGTTCGCCTCCGACTGGGTGACGCTGACAATTCAGCAACGACGAAAGGCACCACTGTGTGTCGTGGAGATCCCCTCGTAGAGCAGTACGCATGCACTGGTCTAAAGTTGCCTGCATGTGATGTGATGTGATGTGGTGTGGTGTGTGTGTGTGTGTGTGCCGGGATTGCGATTTCCCCTTTTGCCTGTCACTACTGCTGTTGTTGTTGTTGTTGCACATTTCCCTCACCGCATCTCACTCGTCCTCTTCTTCTCTCTTGAAGCTGAGCACAGTGCGCAGGTGAACAACAGAAAAGGAAGCAGCGGCATAGCGTGCGACGATACTGAGACAACGGGAGCAACACACAAGGACGAATAGGGTGCGAAGGGGAGGTGACAGTCCGCAGCGTGAAAGGGATCACACGGGAAAGGTGTGGGAAAACATTTAGGTTGGGGCTGGGGAACGCAGCAAGGGCATAACAGGTGGCTTATTGATTAACAAGTGCAACAAATAATACCACACATCAAACAAACAGACGAAAAAAAAAAAAAAAGCCATTTTTTTTTTTTTGAAGATTATATATATATATATAAGGGAGGGGTGGGGGAGTCAAGTAAGGGAGAAAGAATGACGTACGAAGGCGCTATTGGCATTGATCTTGGCACAACCTACTCGTGCGTGGGTATTTTCAGGAACGATCAGGTGGAGATCATCGCAAATGATCAGGGCAACCGCACGACACCGTCGTACGTGGCCTTCACGGATACGGAGCGTCTGATCGGCGATGCGGCGAAGAACCAGGTGGCGATGAACCCGATGAACACCGTCTTTGACGCGAAGCGCCTGATTGGACGCAAATACGATGACCCTGATCTGCAGTCGGACATGAAGCACTGGCCCTTCAAGGTGACGGTGCGTGATGGGAAGCCGGTGATTCAGGTGGAGTTCCAGGGCGATACCAAGACGTTCAACCCGGAGGAGATCAGCGCTATGGTGCTGATGAAGATGAAGGAGGTGGCGGAGTCGTACATTGGCGAGAAGGTGGCAAAGGCGGTGGTGACGGTGCCCGCGTACTTCAACGACTCGCAGCGCCAGGCAACGAAGGACGCCGGTATGATCGCGGGGCTGGAGGTGCTGCGCATCATCAACGAGCCGACGGCGGCCGCCATCGCCTACGGCATGGACAAGAAGGCGGATAAGGGCGAGAAGGTGGTGCTCATCTTCGACCTCGGCGGCGGCACCTTCGACGTGACGCTGCTGACGATCGACGGCGGTATCTTCGAGGTGAGGGCGACGAACGGCGACACGCACCTGGGCGGCGAGGACTTCGACAACCGCCTCGTGGAATACTTTGCGACGGAGTTCAAGACGCGATTTGGGAAGGATGTGCGCGGGAATGCGCGGGCGCTCCGCCGCCTCCGCACAGCCTGCGAGCGGGTGAAGCGTACGCTTTCGAGCTCTGCGAACGCCAGTATTGAGATTGACGCGCTCTTTGAAGGGTGCGACTTCTTCTCCAAGATTACCCGTGCACGCTTCGAGGAGATGTGCCGTGACCAGTTTGAGCGCTGTCTGGAGCCGGTAAAAAAAGTGCTGCAGGATGCTGAAATGCAGGCGCGTGATGTGCACGATGTGGTGCTCGTTGGCGGCTCCACCCGCATTCCCCGCATTCAGCAGATGGTGCAGAACTTCTTCGGCGGCAAGGAGCTGAACAAGAGCATCAACCCCGACGAAGCCGTGGCGTATGGCGCCGCCGTGCAGGCCTTCATCCTGACAGGCGGCAAGAGCAAGCAGACGGAGGGCCTGCTGCTGCTCGACGTGACGCCGTTGTCACTTGGTGTTGAGACGGCTGGCGGCGTCATGTCTGTTCTCATCAAGCGCAACTCAACGGTGCCGACGCAGCAGTCGCAGATCTTCTCCACCAATGCAGACAACCAACGCAGCGTGGAAATTAAGGTGTATGAGGGCGAGCGGCCGCTCGTGTCGCAATGCCAGTGTCTCGGCACCTTCACGCTGACCGACATCCCGCTGGCGCCGCGCGGCAAGCCCCGTATTACCGTGACGTTCGACGTGAACACCGATGGGATTCTCGTCGTGAGCGCTGTGGAAGAGTCTGGTGGCAAGACGCAGGCGATCACCATCACGAACGACAAGGGCCGCCTGAGCAAGACGGACATTGAGCGCATGGTGGAGGAGGCGGAGCGATTTGCCGCGGAGGACCGTGCCAATGCGGAGCGCATTGAGGCTCGCAACTCGGTAGAGAACTACGCCTTCTCGCTGCGCTCCACCCTCGGCGACCCGGAAGTGCAGCAGGGCGTTGAAGCCGAGGATAAGCAGAAGATTCAGGCCATTGTGAACGCCGTAATGTCGTGGCTCGAGCAAAACCCTGAGGCCACGAAGGAGGAGTACGATGCAAAGACCAAAGAGATGGAGCAGATTGCACATCCGATCCTCTCCGCTTTCTACAAGAAACGCACAATGGAGCGGCCACACGAGCCATCTGGCGGTGCAGAACAACAGGACGATTATAACAGCAGCGCCCCACCGCAGCCTGATGATGTGGATTAGAGCCAAAACGCACGCACCCGAACTTAGTGCTCTTTCACGTTGTGTAAAATGCGACAAGAGAGAATTGTAAATGTATGGTAAGAGAAGCAAGGGGAGCACACACACACACACACGCACACACAAGAAAAAAAAAAAAAAAGAGAAAAAGAACAAAAGAAAAGCCCAGGTACTGGAATGAGGTTGTTACAAACAAATTGGGGGTGGGGGTGCATTGAACGAGAAGAGGAAATGCGAAAAAAGGAAAAGCAGCGAGAGGACGAGAAATGAAGGAAGAAAAAAAGATGGAGGAAAAGGAGGGAGTCGGCGCGGGGGGAGGAGGGCTCTACCTCGTGTGCAGAAACACCGCGGTGGAAGATTATTACATTACTTTCAAATGCTGAGAATGAACGGCTGGAGGAGGGGCATAACTGAATGGGCGTGAAGGAGAAGAGGAGAACAGCTGTGAGGGGAGGGAGACGAGTGGAGTGTATCGCCTCCACTGTTGTTTTTTTGTTTTCGTTTGTTTCTGTTTTGGGGGGTTTTTGTGTTGTTGTTGTTGTTTTTGTGTGTGTTGTTCCTCTTCTTTCAAGAAGGATGCGCTTACACTTCCAACACACACACACACACACATTGCGCCTCTTCTCCGACACTTTCCCTGCCGTGCCGTTGTTGTTGTTTTATTGCTTTTGATGGAATCTATGGTGTGGAAATAGTCTGGCAAACGAGGGGAAACCATGCAGGTATCACTCCACAATAAGGTGAAGACGTACAACCTCACTGCCGGCAAATCGCTGCCTGAATGGATCAGTGAGCGCAGGAAGAACAAGAAGCTTGCTGGTGGTGAGCATCGCATTGAACTCATTCACGATCTTGAGTTCCCGCATTTCGCCCGCACTATCTTCCGCACCGCCAATGGGACGCATCTCTTTGCAGCTGGAGACTACCCTCCGCGCCTCAAGTGCTTTGACGTGAATCAGCTGAGCATGAAGTACAGCTTCAACGCGGATATGCCGATTCTCGGTGGTGTATCGCTGTCGCCGGACTTCCGCAAATTCGCGCTGCGCGGGGAAGGGCGTGAGATCACTGTGCATCACTCTGCCGCCATCGTAGACCGCGTGCGTGTGCCACACACAATGCGTTCTCTCTCATTCCACCCACACACGGCGGAACTTCTTTCCAGCGGTACATCAAACGAAATATTCCGACTCAACCTCGAGACTGGCTCCTTTGTGGAGAGTTACAAGACACACTCTGCAGACGGCGTCAACCATGTGGAAGTGTTCAAAAACCATGGTCTTGTGCTGTGCGCTGGCGCGGATGGTGTTGTGGAGGCGTGGGACAGCCGAGCTGGCTCCTGTGCAGCGCGGCTGACGGTGGCTGGACCCGGTGCCTCGTCTGGTATTGACGAGGCATGCGAACTGCGGCACATCTCAACGGATGAAGAAAGTGGGTTGCTCTTTTGTTGCGGCACCGAATCTGGGCAGGTGCTTTTGTATGATGTGCGATTACAGAAACCCCTAATCGTGAAGGACCACATGAATTCTCTGCCTATTGTCAAGACGTACTTCTTTCAAGGCCGCAGTACCTCGACAGGCGAGGCGACACATGTGCTCTCCGCTGATTCGCGTGTGCTGAAGGTCTGGAGCAAGAAGGATGGCAGCAACTTCACCAGCATTGAGGCACCTGCGGAAATCACAGATTTCTGTGTGCTTCGCAGCCAGCACAACATGGTAGAGCCGTACGATTGTAGCGATAGTGGCGTTGTGTGCATCTGCTGCGATGCACCACGTGTGCAAGTACATTTCATCCCACAACTTGGCGTCGCTCCGCGGTGGGCCTCCTTCCTTGAGGTGCTCACGGAGGAGCTTGAGGAAAAGGAGACGACAACTGTGTACGACGACTACACATTTGTATCGAAGGAGGAAATGGATGTTCTTGGCATGACCGCAGAGGACCTCGCAGGAGGAAAGGTGCGCCCTGTCATGCACGGCGCCTTCATTGAAAATGGTTTGTATCGCGAGCTGAAGACTGTTCTCGACCCTGGCGCATTTAATCGCTACGTGCAGGAGAACTCGAAACGCCGAACCCAACAACGTTGGGAGAACCGCATTAGTAAATTCAAGCGTGTCGCCAATGGAGGTGGCGTGGATGCAAACGGTGGTGTGGAAGATGATGCAACTGTGGGTGGTGCTGCAGCAGCGACGGGAGGTGGACTGAGTCTGAAGGGGCAGGTGCTGGCCGCTGCAAAGGCAGATCCACGATTTCAAAAGGCCTTCACTGGGAACAGCGCGTCGTCCTTCTCTCTCGACCCGTCAAACCCGGAGTACGCGAAGCTGCTGCAGGTAATTAACGAGCGCCGTGCGCAGGCTAGTCAACGTCGGCAGCGGTATGAATCGGAGTTATTTTCCATTGTCCCAGACGCGGAGATTAGCAGTGACGATGGCAATGGAAACACGAAGCTGAACGGCAATGGCAAGGCAGGTGGTACGGACGACGATGATAACGACGACGCAAGAAGGCATTTGAAGGGTGTGCAGAGTAGTGGCAAGCTAAAACAGCGGCAGCGGCAGCGTCAACGGCAGCGTCAACGCACGCCGCAGGAGGGGGCGGGGGAGACCGAGCCGAAGAGCCCCAGTCATCATCACCATCACCATCAGCAGCAGCAGCAGCAACAACAAAGGCAGGTGAGACTTTATGAGCTAAAGAAGGATATTCGCACCTCCTTCACGAGCAATGACAAGACAATTCACGCGTCCCGCAAGCGGCAGCGGCTGGAGAAATTACCGCTGGAAGAACGCCTTCGACGGATCTCAGCTAAATGATAGCGGAAGCTGCCGCCGCCGCCGTAGCAGCAACCACCACCACCACCACCACCACCACCACCACCAGAACACGAGCGAAGAACAACAGAAATATATATATATATATATATATATATATTAAAAAGGGAGAGGCTGGGGGAGGGGTGGGTGGAGGAAACGTGTAACACGCATATATGTTGGTAAACCCATGCGCATTCGGTTAAACACAAAGAAGGAGCATGCATGCACTCCAGAAAAGGGATACTGAAAACAAAACACACACAAAAACAAAAAGGAGAGAAAAAAAAAAAACGAAAGGAAAAGAAAAGAGAGATAAGCAACGAAATATCAGAAGAGATGGGGACGACGACGACGACGACGACGAGGAGGAGGAGGAGGAAGAAGGTGTCATCTGCGTTCCCTCTTTTTGTTGTCGTTGTTGTTGTTTATGGCCCTATTGCGGTTGCACTTTATTTCTAACGGAAAGGGGAAACTTGATGTGTTTGTGTTTGTGTGGGATTCTTTTCTTTGCTTGTGCCTTTCATTCTTCCTCTCGGCGCGTGAGATGTGTCTCTGAAGGATTTCTTTTATTGCTGCCCGTCGCCCTCAGCGCTCTGCTGCAAGGAGGGGCGGTGCGGGGCGGTGGCGGTGGTAGTGGTGGTAGTGGAAAAAAAAATATATATATATAAGGCTGCGCGAAGGAAGACAGGGGAGTACATTTAAATCAGCGGCAAAAGAAATGTCGTCGCAGTTGCAGTCATCGCAGGCTTCCACCAGAGGTGTGACGTCTTCAGAGTGCAATGCCGCCGCGTCCAGCAGCGTAGTGCAGGAGCTTGACATAAAGGTGGTCTGTGTTGGGGCTGCCAACACGGGCAAAACGACATTTTTGCGCCGTTGGGAGTCGGGGGAGTCTCCACTGCGGGTGTCCACAACAATACAAATGGAGTTTCACCGGCGCGAAATGTCTATTGCGGTTCCCCCGCCCGCCTACTTTGAGCAACGTCGTCGTTGGACTGCAGCCGAGGCGGGAAGCCTCTCTGCGTCGCGCGACGGTTCTGCTTCTGCGCGTGGGAATAATTCCGGCTGCAGCGGGAACGGGGACGACACCGCATCGATCAGCTCTCAATGCCACCATCATCATCATCATCCTGATCATCATCATCATCACGAGTTACCGACGATCCGTCCGATCCCCTCCTCCACCCCGCGAGCGAGCAGTGAAGCCACAAGTGGTGGCTATGCATCGCTCCCAAACCCTTTTGGTGACGAGTACGCCATCACACCGCCACGTCTTCCGCCTTTTTATTATTCTGCATCTGCGGGGCGTGACAACAGAACAGACGACAATGCTACGGAGAGCGGGGAGGCGTGGCCGCTCGTGCAAATTCCCGCGATCGTCAAAGCTTGGGACATCCAGGGTCAGGAGAACACAAAGAGGATGACTCGCATCTTTTACACAGGCGCCGTTGCAGTGCTCATTTTCTGTGAGATTGGCAGCAGCATGGACTCTCTTACGAGCGCCCTGTCATGGAAGAGCGACGTGGAGCAGAAAATATTTATTTCAAACACAAAGGCCCCACGCCGCGGCGCTTCTATCATCGGTGATAAGCCGCAGCAACCTCATGAGAGGGGGGAGGAAGAGGCAAACCCACCGTGCTGGCTCATTGTCAATAAGTACGACCTCCTTGCGACTCTTCCTTCCCCGCCGTCCTGGGCGTCGCGCTCGGCGCTGGATGAGTTGTGTGCGCAGCATGGATTTGCCGGTTGGTCGTATGCAGTGGGACGCAAAGGTGTCAACGTGGAGTCGATTGTGTGCGCCGTCATCGCGGCTGCTGTGGATCGCTTTCCGCAACGGCTCTGCGGCGAATGGGCCGACGATAGTACAGTTATCCCACGCACGCGAAGCCGCTCGCAGCAGCGTCGTGGTGGTGGATGCTGCAGCAAGTAGATGTGTGGAGCGTAGCAATTAGACGTAATGGAAATTACGACAACCAAGTCAACCGCAACGTGTTGAGTTCTGCCGGGTAGGCGATAGACAAGTGGGAATGGATGGCTGCCGTTTTCGGCTTTTCTCTCTCTCCCACGCTCTCTCTTTTGCCACTCACCCTCCTCCTCCTCCTCCTCCTCCCCGCTCGTGTTCGCTCGCCCCATGCATTCATGCGCATCTCTTGTTTACGTCTGTGCCCCCACGCTTCCCTCTGTGTGTGTGTGTGCGTCAGTCAGTCAGTCAGTCAGTCAGTCTGGCCTATCAACACCAGCTTTTACTTCTCGCTGCATTGCCTCTCTGAGCACTCTACTGCCCCCGCTCTGGTTGGTGCACTATCACTTCTTTTTCCTCTTCTTTCGCTCTTCCACATATAATGGGAATAGTCAAGGCACCAGATATATATATATATATATATATATGCTTGCATACTGAGTGTGTTTTTCGCCAGCATCATTGCTGCAGGAGGCATCACCTGACTGCTGCTGCCGCCGCCCACTCTTGTCATTATTATTTATTATTATTATTATTATTATTATTATTATTATTATTATTGCTGAGAACGGTTGATCCGTTGATTGTGTGTTCTTCGCACTGCTTTTCACACTCCTCTACTGTGGCACACGCGCACGCACGCACGCACGCATTTGCTCTCTCTCTCTCTCTTTCTCTCTTTGAGTCTGTTTTCTTTCTTCTTTGCAGAGGTCTCTCAGCAGGAACGCACAAACTTCGGGTGGAAGCGCAGCGTCAGTGGCATCCGATTGAATCAACGACCTGAGGGCGCTTGGACAGCGAAGAGGAAGAAGAAGAAGAAGAACCATATTAATAGTATTAGTACTAGTCGTAGTAGTAGTGAGTGGGTGGGTGGGTGGGTGGGTGGGGTTGTAACAAGCAACTACGCATAGGGCAAGTGAAAGGCACAGAATTCTTTGTTACTATTCTTTTTTTTCTCTTTCATCTCTGTCTGTTTCTCGGTCTCCCTCTCTCTCTGTCTGTGTGTGTGTGCGTGTGTGTTTGGTAAAGAGATCTTCTCTAGTGTATCTTCTCTCTCGTTCGGGTGTGGCAGAACAAAATTCAAGTAGACGAGGGAGAAGAAAACGAAACCACAACTGAAAACGCAAACAAAGAAAAAAAGAAAAAGTAAAGCGTGGACTGACAACATACCTGCAGAGTTGCATCGTCAGGTGGGGGTGGGGGGAGGGGAGGAGAGCAGTACAGATCGCGCGTACGCTCTGCGGTATATCGTGTTGGTGGCGCTGCAGAGATATTGGGCGCCGTTGTAGCGAGCGGGCCCTCTCGCGTGTACGTTTCTCTCCTCGCATCAGCGCCTGCATTGAGGCGTCAGTACTCACTTTTGTTATAATCGCGACAGTCAACTCGGGAATAGGCGCGTGAAAAGAGGAGGAGGAGGAGGAGGAGGAGAGTGGGGGGGAAGAAAAAAAAAAAAGGAAGAAGGAGGGAGAGAAAAAAGTAGCAGCATCACGGGTCCACGTCCGTATTATTTTACGCACACGGCAACATCCGCCTTTTCGGTTTCTCGTTTGTTTGTTTTTGTTTCGTTGGTTCGTCTCTTGTGTGTTGGTGAACGGTGGGGGGAGGGGGAGGGAGAGGGAGGGGGGCTGTTTTGCGATCCGTATGGAGCTGGTGCGGTGGAAGCCCGACAGGAATTCCAGGGAATGTGATTATTGTGCCGTTGCATTCGAATTCTTTCGCCGCAGGCATCATTGCAGACTTTGTGGTGGGATATTTTGTCACAACTGCTCCAATCGGTTTCTTCCCGGTGAACTGCTGCTGAGATGGTTGGATATCAACCGGGAAAGGGCCACGAATAATACCTTGTGTCAAACTCGGCAACTGCGAGGGGAGGCGCATCCCGTGGTAGCGCAGGAACAGGAACAGCACAGGCTGCCGTCAAAGCTCTCACAACTCTTCACTCCCTTTTACTCCAAATTCACGACCATGCAGCGTGTCTGTACGAGCTGCTACATGGACGTGCAGGCGCACCCCGTCTCTACCTCCGCCACCGTGTGTAAAGGCGCCCACTGTTTGGAGCCTTTCCATCTGCCGGGCGGCGTTGAGTACCCTGGACGGTGGAGGAATAGCGGCATTGCCAATGGCAATAATAGGCAGCTTCTACCATGTGGTGGGCGCGAGCGAAAGGTGTACGTGATATCACTCCAAGGAAACGGGTTGGTAAAGAACAGTGAACAAATAAACCTTCCAGAAATGTTTGACACCCTTGATAAGCTCACCCGCCAGAGCAGCCCGCCCTCTACGAACGGCAGTACGAGCAGCAAGGACATCACACCGTCCCTTGGGCCTTCACTTGGTTCAACATCAGATCTCTCGGGGATCGAGAAGAACACCATCGGCGGATCAGTGGGGCCGAATGGGACATCGACCAAGGAGACACGGCACGGAAAGTGCAGGTCGTCCACAAGTACGCCGATGCAGAACCGAAAGAAGGTCACGCTTCATGTGCCTGTGTCATCATTCACATCTGAAACGATGAACAGCAGCGGAAGCGCCAACGTCCATGCAACTATGGTAGTTAGCACGCAGCTCGTGGGTCTCACTCATCGACATGGTTTTGACCGGGCGCTATTGCAACAGCATACCATTGGTACCGACGCGTATATTATTTTGCTGGACGGAGACTCTAGCTTTAACTCTTCTGAGTATATTGGCGGAACTGGGTCCCCTATTGCATGTACGGCACCGCATTTGTGGAAGGCGGTGCCCTCACGTCCCGCGTCATTTGAGGTTCCTCGTGATTCTGGAACTGTCTTCCCTGCAATGGCGGAGCCCACTCACTGTGCGACATGCTATCATGCGCATTATGGCAGGATGACCGAGACTGTCCGTAGTCTCTTGGACGCGATTAGTCTCTACGGTGGTGCTGTGCCTATCTGTGCTGTTGTGGAGCGCACGCCTTCGAAGCGAATGGATGGTGCAGGTGCTGCTGCTTGTGTCGCCCCAATGGGAACTAGCAGAAGTATCAGCAGTAGTTGTAATAGCAACATACACAATCATTATCAACAAAATAAAGGAACATTTTACCTGCAGTTTCAGAAGGACAGTCATGAACCGCAAGTTTCCTCAGAGGCACATGCCGATGTGCTGCAGCGGGCCCTTCTTCTTGTCGTGAGTGAAGTTCTGCGGCGAGAGATGCTGCGGTGTGAGGAGTGATGGGTTACGTGTGGCCCCTCCACCCACGCGCGACACGTGTGAGTGGAGGAGGAGGTGGCGCTTGGGGCTCTGAAGAGCATACGGGGCAGAATGCAGGTGGTGGTGGTGGTGGTGGTGGTGGTGGTGGTGGGGAATATCGACTACTTCACCGCACGCACACGCAAAAAAAAAAAAAAAAAGAATAATTGTTATAATAAAAATAATATAAAAATCAAAGAGAAACGAAAGAAAAAAAAAAGGGATTTTTGTGTGTGTTTGTGTGTGTACATTATTATTATTATTGTTGTTTGTTTGTTTGTTTGTTTGTTTGTTTTCTATCCGACACGCATCCGCCTATTCCGCGGAAACGAAGTTACGATACTCGTTTCAAATGACTTCTTTTTGGTTGTGTTTGTAGTAAACAAACCCAACGACGAAGCGGAGAGGAAAATGTGGATGAATGCGAAGCAGCAGACGGCAGCAGCAGCAGCAGCAGCAGCAGCAGCATGCGTGAATTGATATTAAATAAATTTATATATTTAAGGCTCTCGTGTGGTAGACTTTCTTTCGCTCCCTCTTTCGTTCATCGTGTGTGTTTCCTCTTCTCCCTTCTTTTTTTGTTTTTTCTTCTTTTTTTCTTTGGGGGTGGGACGCGTGCGTTTCATTGCGCTCCCGCTGCCTTTTGTCGTCGTTGTCGTCGTTGTCGTTGTTGTCGTTGTTGTTGTTGTTGTTGAGTGTGTTCGGAAACGCGATGTTGTGAGGCGCGGGCGGGGCGGGGTGAAGTGCCGCTCGTCGGTAAATGTTTTTGTTTGTTGTGACGGGCGCCGCGGCCATCGCTGCCGCCAACGATCCCCTCGCACTCGCCGAATACTTCTTTTCTTTTCTTTTCTTTTTTTTTATCATCATCGTCGCTTCGCCTTCTTCCTCCGTTTGTGATTTGTTTGACGGACGAGCACATGCGAGCGTATCTTCTCTTTTTTCTGCCGTCGCTGTTGTTGTTGTTGTTGTCGCTGTTGTGCTCCTCGCCCCTCCTCACGCCTCAATTGTGCCCTGCGCTGCCCGCATTCAACGCGCCGATGTGCGGGCGTGTGAGGCATGGGGGCGGGGCGGGGCGGGATGAAATCAACTGCAGGGAGTGGAGGGAATCATTTCTTTTTGCCTTGTTTTTTATTATCGTGCTTATCTTTTTGTTTCCTCTTCTTCTTTTCTTTTCTTTTCTTCTTCGGTTGTTTGTTTTCGGCTTCGCCCATCATCTTTTCTCCCACACGCCGCACCCGCGCGCGCGCGCGCAAAAAAAAAAAAAACAAAAAAAAATCACTTTTCGACTCTTTTTCTTTGTTTTTGTTTTTTTTGTATTTTGTTCTTTCGCGCAATCGTCTACTCGCCGCTCCCCTCCCTCCATCTCATCCCTCCCACCTGCAAATATCTTCTCATTCATCCGTCCACCATCATTTTCTTCTTTTATTGTTATTGTTTTTTTTTTTGTGTGTGTGTGTGTTTGGTTGGTTGGTTGGTTGGTTGGTTGTTTTTACCGTCTCTCACTCGGCCGGTCGCATGTTATTTTTGTTCTCCGTGGGGCTCCATCGCCACGGAAGACACGCACCACACGATGCACCACCATCGATGTACACATACGCATCGGTCTGTCTGTCTGTCTGTCTGTCTGTGTGTGTGTGTGTGTGTGTGTGTGTGTGTGTTTGTTTGCGTGATAAGTTCTATACGACCGCTCTCTCGCTCTCGGGGTGTGGTGGTGTTTCGTTCGCCGCCATCCACGAACAACACCAACAACAAACTTAAGAAAAAAAAAATTTCTTTTTATTCCTCCGCGTCTCCGCGCACGCACCCAACGATGGAAGGCGGGGGGTGGGGTGGGGGCGCCGATTGGCAGGAGTGGTGGTGTGCGTGGACATCTCAGTCCCCCTCTGTTTTTCTCCCATTGCTTTTATCCTCAGCTGAAATGGTGTCGTGTGGTGTCTGTCTTTCGTCGTGTTCTTGCCGCCACCACCGCCGTTTGTTCTTCATTGTTTGCTGTTCTCTCTCTCTCTCTTTCTCTCAGTTTTCCCTCTTTTTTTTTTTTTTTCTTTTCTCTTCTGTGCTCCGTCCGTCCGTCCGTTGACGACCAGTAAGGGGAGGGGAAGGGACTTTTGTATTTGCGGCCGATAGCACGCAGGTAGCGCTCCACGACAAACAACCAGAATAGTTGTCGTTGTCGTTGTTGTTTTTGTTTTCCTTCCGGGCGAGCAGCAGCAGCAGCAGCGGCAGCAGCAGCGGCAGCGGCAGGTTGGGGGTTGGGTGAGAAGAGAAGAAAAGTATATCGTACGAAAGGAACAGTGGCCGGGTTGGGGGTTGGGGGAAGAGAGAAGGTGCAAACCGAAGATATCCGCTGCTTCTACACGAAGAGGCTCGAGGCAAGAAAGGGCAAAATACAAAAGAAAAAAAAAAGGGAGGAGACAATAAAAGAAGAAGAAGAAGAAAAAAAAAAAGAAGCGAAGTGTTGCTGAAAGATAACGCACGCGCACCAGTGAGAGAGTGAGTGAGAGTAGGGAAGTAGAGACATGTCGTACTCCAAGAGCAGCGAGCTTCTCTTCAAGATCCTCGTCGTTGGCGAGGGCGGTACGGGCAAGACGTGCCTGATTCGTCGCTACGTGCACAGCATCTTCTTATCATCCAACAAGGCCACCATCGGAGTAGACTTTGCCCTGAAGGACATTGTGCACCAAGGAACGAACCGAAATGTGACGCTGCAGCTGTGGGATATTGCGGGGCAGGAGCGATACGGCCAGATGACACGTGTGTATTATCAGGCGGCAGCCGGTGCCGTTGTTGTCGCTGACATTACCCGCCCTGACACGCTTGATTCGGCAGTGAAGTGGAAACAGGATGTAGACAGCAAAGTTTTTATTGGTACGTCTGGGAAGCCAATCCCGTGTGTTCTGCTCATCAACAAAGTGGACCTGCTTCCCAACGGTGTGCTTGCAGTCGCCGCTGCGGGTGGCGATGCCCACACCATTTCAATGAGCGACTGCGGCATTCACAAGACAAAGGAAGAGATGGACGCCTTCTGCAGGGAGCATGGCTTCGAGACGTGGTTTGTCACCAGCGCCAAGGAGAACAGAAATGTGGACGCCGCCTTCCAGAGTCTGGTGGAATGTGTGCTGAAGGCGACGGGTGTCCCAGGCGACGGCAGCGGGGCGGGCGGTGGGAGTGCTGGTGTCACAGCAGAGTCTGGCACCGGTGGCGGAAAAATTCTGCATAGCAACAGGGCAAAGCCCGTGGAGAAATCTGGATGTCCGTGCTAGATGTGATGGAACGCCAGAATCGAGCAATTACGACAAGGTGGAAAAAAAAAAAAAAACGAAATCAATCGGACGGAAGAAACTGAGGGGGTGAGAGGGAAAGGGGGCGATGAAATGCTTTTTGATTTGAGCCTTTGTTGTTGTTGTTGTTGTTTGTTGTTGTTTTTTTTTTTGTTTTGATTTTTTTTTTTTTATGAGCAATGGAAAGACGGCAAGAGAATCTGCGTGCATGCATGCATGCATACGTACGTACGATGAAACACTTTGAAGGACGGGGGTGGGAGAGGAGGGAAGCGGGATGAGGGGTTTGGGCCCCTGTTTGATGCTGCTGCTGCTGCTGCTGCGTTGTTCATTTTGTTTTGATATTGCCCATTAATGACGTTAGGTGCAGTGCAACGTCTTGCAGAAGAGCGAAGGGAAGTGTGGGGGAAAGCTGTCCCTTGTCCTGACACACCCTTTGCCTCCTTGAGCTTCAGTATCGCTTTTCTAGATGTACCGAAAAGTATTTATTAGATCTCTCTGTCTGCGTCTGCGTGTGTTTGTGTGTGTCCGTCTATTCGCATGACCATGGAACCGGTGGCGAACAAAAAAAAAAAAGAAAAAAAAAAGGATGGGGTGTGGCCTCTGAGGTGGGAGGATGCCCACGTGGACAATTATTCTTCCAAATTGGTACCTACGCGGTACATTGCGTGTGTCTCTCTCGTTAGTGCTTATATATATATATATATATATATATATGTGTATGTGTCTGTCTCATTCTGTCTAACTCTGTGCGTGCGTGCGTGCGTGTGGTCATCCTATGAGTTGCTTCATCCGCCGTTGCGTTCCTCCGTGCACTCGTCTCTCATCTCCATTCCACCCTCTCCATGCATGTATTCTCACTGCCTCTCGCGCTCTCTCTCTCTCTCTCGGTGTGTGTGTGTGTGTGTGTGTGTGTGTGTAAGGAGCGAAAGAAACATCGGGAGGAGTTCTGGAAAAGGGGGATGCGGCGCGTTTCTCAGCTTGTTTTGAACGCACCTGTTGCGTCTTGTGTGGTGATGACACATGTCGCCCTGCTGCACACTGGGGCCAGTGGAGAATCCTCCTCCACGGAAAGGGAGAAGGAAGAGGCAAGACAGCGTGAAATGGAGGAGGAAGAGTTTCGTGTCTTTGACGCGGAGCGCGAGGATGCCGATATGTTGCCCATCGCCCACCGACTTGCCGCAAAGGCTGATGCGCTGGATGCAGAGCTCCAGCGTTTGTCGTACGTGCTTTTTGAGAAGCCGCAACTTATTGTGGATACGCGTGCCGCAACGCTGACAGGACGTCCTGCAAATATTTCCGCAGTGCTGCAGCGCTTCGCGGTGGATTGCGCGGGTAGCAGTCGCCCTGCAACTTGGGCGCGGCCCGTGGGTTCCTCTTCGCTGCTTGTGCAGGCCCTTCTGCACCTGCAGCGTCTTGTGCGGCGCCTTCGCCGCGGTGCACGGGTAGAAAAACCACCGTGCTCTGATGAACTCATGACGCTCACGGCGGATTTAGACTACTTGCGCCATATGAAGCGGCTCCACGCGCTGAACTTTTACAGTCGGATGAATATGACGCCTAAACGCCACTTTTGGCTTGCCTTCTACGCAGTGCTGTGGAATGTGGTGATCGCATTGCAGAATGCCCTTGGGTGTATTGTGTTCGGCGCGATGCGTGGGGTGCGGGACCGTAACTCTGGCATTGGTTTTTTCTATGGAACAGCTGTTGGCCTTCTGCGTGCCTCGCAGTTTTTGACGTATGGTCTGTTGCTCTCCCCCCTCATTCACATTCCGTCTGGGCTATGCAACACCGTGTACGGCATGTGGAATGCGGTGTCGGGGACGCTGTTCTTTGAGGTAGGTTCCGGGCGATGGCAGTACTGCACTGCCATGGACTCGGTGTGGCTGCGGCACGATCTGCAGCTGGAGCAGCGCGCCATTCGTAGTGTTGGACGTCTGGAGTTTCGCCGCAAAAAGATGGTGTCCGAAGAGAAATGGCAGCAGAGGCTCGCCTCGATGGGTTTCTCCTTTGACTGGATTCATTCAAAGATGACGGCAGGCAGGAAGTGGGAAGCGGCTGGCGGGAAGACACGGGCGCTGGACGACCCGTATGAGGTGCTGCAGGTAAAGCGGTCGGCGACCCAGGCGGAGGTGAAGGCGCAGTACAAAAACCTCGCCAAGGTCTTTCACCCTGATGTCGTTCGAGGCTCCAACGGTGGCCCGCCATGCGAACAGGAACGCCTCAACGCACAGCGAAAGTTTGAGAACATCTCGCAAGCCTACCAAATATTGTCCAACCCCGAGAAACGCAAGTCGTTTGATATTGGCGGTGCACAGGCCCTGCGGCTGCACGAAAGCAAAATGGGACGCTTCATGTCCCGCACACCGGAGGAAATGGTTCAGAGCGTCTTTGGTGGCGAGCCATTCCGGCAAAAGGTGCTGGGACCTCTTCTGCGGTCTCACTGGCATCTGCGGAATGAAGCGCAGGTGAGCGTGTCGCTACATGAGTTTGAGGAGCTTCAATGCCTGCGGTGCCGCGAGCTCGCGTTGGAACTGTCATTGATCCTCGATGTGCATGCAAAGTCTCAACCGAGGAGTAGCAATCAGAAACGCACCCCACAATCACGAAACGAGGTAATGCAGAGCATGATGGGAACTCTCAGTGGTGGCAGTGCCAACTTAAAAAGGCGGGGGCCGCATGCCGTTCCGAAGCAGTGCACGTCTTCTGATGCGGCAGGGGATACTGCTGGGTCCGCGTATGTGTTAACCCCTGGAAGCAACTATTATAACTGCTTTTCGCGCGACTTTGAGGAGCGTTGTGATCGTTTTTGCCGTCGCCTGTCTGATGCGTGCTTTGGGCGGGAGCTGATGTACGAGGTGGGACAGTCTTACATCATTTCCAGCCAGCGCTTCCTCGGCATCCGCCCCTTCTACGCACCGAAGCTGCACGTGTACAAAAAGATCTTCTCCGGGGCTGACCGTATCTACGCGGCATTCCGCGAAAAGATTGACACCCAAGCCAGAAACAACCCTGAATGGCTCGCGCAGAAGGTAATGGTTGAATACTTCAGCATGGAATTTGATTCGGTGATTGCCGACATGAGCGCCGTACTACGCTTCGCTGCGCAGAACGTGGTGCAGGACGTCACAGTGAGTGAGGAGCAGCGTAGGCGGCGGTGCTACGCCCTGTGGTATCTTGGCGAGCAGATGGTGCGGAAGGGGGCGCTGTGGTCTGCCACACCGCGGGATGACGCGGAGCTGATGGCGTACCTGCAACAGGCTGCCAACTCCGCCTCTTCCACCAGCAAACCAGATACTTTCTAGGAAACACGGCAGGCAGCTGATGCTGATGCCAGTGGGGTGAAAACCCCCATTCACAGAGCATTAAGTTACACCGTTCTCTATACACGCCAAGGTCGAAATTATCCAACGCATGAATGACTAGAGGAAGAGGAGGAGAGAGAGAGAGAGGCTCATGATGATGATGATGATGATGATGATGATGATGGTGTGTGTGTGTGTGTGTTTTGGTCCCCGCCCTTCTACCTGGGATCCTCGGATGCCACAACCGCATGGGCATTGCGCTCTTATCTTTCTTCTGTTCTTATCGCTGGCATGGACGACTGTAATGGAGATGGAGGAGGAGGCGGAGGAGGGGACGGAGGGAGGGAGAGGGTGAAGAAGTGGACTGTTCTCTTGAGTGACAAAAGTATACTCTACGCATCTGGTCACTTTTGTTGTGCATGACGGAGGTGTTGATCATCTCATATGTTCCACAATTTATCTCTCTTTCTCTCTCTCTCTCTATTTATTTATTTATTTATTTTTGGTCTCGCTCTGGATTCATCTTCTTCCGTTGTTTCCACGTGTTTGTGTGCTTTGTGTGTATATTCTCAGCGTGACATTGCATATCGCACATAATCTCCACTCTTTTTCTTGTTGTTGTTGTTGTTGTTGTTGTTGTTGTTGTTGTTGTTGTTGTTGTTGTTGCGTATCGCTTGTCCCATTCTCGCGCCAGCATGGCGGATTTCGACTTGCTGGACGACGCCGAGGAGATTCTGCAGCCGCTCTGCGTGTGTCTGAACCAGGATTCCTCGCGTGTCGGTGTAGGGCACCATAAGGGCTACGTTGTGTACCGCGTGCACCGCACTAGTAGTGGCAGTAGCACCGGCAATGGTACTGCCAGTAGTACTGCTGCTGTGGGGGGCGAGGCGGAAATCACATCGGCGAGGCCGCCGTTTTTCACTACAGTGGAGACAGTGTACCCACCGCGGCGCTCCTCAACCGTCTCCTCACCATCCACTTGGGATGTGCGTGTAAACACCCCGCGGCAAAACAGCAACGTTGGAGGCGGCGTTACTGTCTCTTTTCCAAGCCAATCGAACGGGAGTAGATGCCAGCTTGACAAATTTGAGGAAAACGACACTGAGGCGCAGCCTTCACCCATTGCAGGCGATTCACCGCTGCCACCGCTGCAGCACAGCACCGAAGCGAGTGATGGGGTGGATGCAGAAGGGTTTCATGTACAGGGAGAGAAACCCACTGCTGCTGTTGTTGCTGCTGCTGCTGCTGCTGCTACTACTACTACTAGCGAAGAACCGGGTGCCGCCGTGGGCGACACCATCGCAATTAGTACTGTTGGGAGTGAGTGCCTTGCTGAAAGCCCGTCAACAACAAAAACAGTGCTTGAGTTGCGCAGCTCGCAGTTGGTATCAATAGAGGGCCATGCACCGCAGCCGACGGAAACAGGCGTTGGTGTGATGGCACTTTTGTACAAGACGCAGTTCGTTGCCGTGGTTGGCGGTGGGCCGTATCCTACGGGGCCACGAAATGTCGTGAAGCTCTTTGTTTCTGGTGGCATGTGGGCCGACCGCAGCGTGCGTGTACCGGATGCGGTGGAGGGTCTCCGCCTGGATCACCGGCTTATCATCATCTTCACCACGAGGGAGCTGCGGCTGCACAGTTTTGAGACGGGTCAGTGTGTTTTTACGCTTCCCGTGCGGAATGATGGTGCTCCCTGCTCGAGTGTGCCAACATCGCTGCCGTCGGTTTTCAGCAGCAGCAGCAGCACCACCCCGTTTTCCTCCTCATTTCTGCGGGGCCCCAGTGCGCAGGCGTCTGTTACCACTGCTGCGTCAACCAATTCCTGGACGCCAGGGGAGGGTTATGTGCGCTATGTTACGCCACTTGCCATCGACTACAGCAAGAAATGTCTTGCCTTCCGAAGCTCCCAGCGAGGATTTAGTCTGGTGCGCTACGACGCGGAATCGTCCCCATGCAGTCGCATGGGGGCCGAATTGCTTGCGACAGTGCCAGTTGCCCACGAACACAGGCTTGCCTCACTGGCAATGGACCTCAGCAGCGATTGTAGTACCTCCGGCGGTG
Source organism: Trypanosoma scelopori (assembly GCA_030849745.1). Lineage (NCBI taxonomy): Eukaryota > Euglenozoa > Kinetoplastea > Trypanosomatida > Trypanosomatidae > Trypanosoma > Trypanosoma scelopori. The sequence continues at coordinate 131,930 of JASANX010001059.1, forward strand.
TTGGTGGCGGGTGCAAGAGGTGGCATATTGCCACATGTAGCGAACATGCAACGCTGATACGCATTTGGCGCTACGTCGATCGAGAGCAGTCGTTGCACCATGTGCGGAATGGATCCACTAGCTCGACTTCTGGCACCACTACTTCTACTAGTGGTGGTGGTGGTGGTGTTGGCGGCAGCAGAGGATGTGATACTGGCGTTTTTCCAGGAGGTGATGGCGGAAACAGGAACAGCAGCAGCAACGTGGAAGACCAACTCCCAGGCTACTTTGAGAAAATCAAGGAGGTGCGTAACGCGGCGCTTCCAATGCCCATTTTTCAGATGCAGTTCCTCGGCGCGAACTTCCTCTTCTGCATCGCGTGGAATACCCTCAAGGTTTTCTTTGTGGGGGAACAGGAGGAGCCAAAACCGTATGACATCAGCACAAAAAACCCAAGTAAGGCCATGCACACACACAACAACCACTCATCGCTACATCATCTCGGTCTTGTTTCGGCGTACTTCAAATCCGAATGGGCCGCATGCGAGTGCCCTCTGCCGCTGACAGACGCTGCATTTCTCCCAAAATGGGTTCACGCCACCACCGGAGAATTTCGTCAACACCTCCTGCGCGGGATGGGTGCCCCCAGCAAAGATACTGCGGCTGCTGCGGCTGCTGCTTGTGGACGAAACATGCGCCCCATGGAAGTGGAGACTTCACTTTGTTCGGTCACTGACGCGCAGCAGCCCCAATCAGGGACGCAGGGCACCCAAACTCGATTTCCACCACAAACCGCGAGTAAGTCTTCGTCGCAAAAGTGGGGTGATGCATTTCGTCGATACGTTTCTCTGCAGATGGCACCGATCGTCGGGGGTGCAAGCCGGACATCTATAGGCTACTGGATGGCCAGTGGCAACGACAACAACAGCAGGGACAATAACAAAATTAGTGGGGATGGCGATGTGACGAAGGCAACACCGTATGGAGCTGGCTGCAGAAATGAGGCGGGCAGCAATATGTCCCAGCAGCGGGACTACTCGACAATGGATGATATTGCGCAGGCACTCGTAGTGTGGTGGGAGCAGCCCGCGTACTGGCAGTTGGATTGTATGATGAATGCCATGATGCGGGCGGGCACTGGGGGCTCTCTTCCCTCGAACCTCGCGCGAAGCCGTGGCATGACGGTGTTGTATTGCGTTACGTGTGACGGAAGTGCTGTAAGCTTTGAATTTGACCACGTCGCTGGGACGATTAGGTGCTCCAAAGCAGCTGCAGTCTTGACGTGCGAGGAGCAGACGTAGATGTCTCTGCGTGTGCGCATTTCTAGAAATGGGGGGGTGGCGGGCCTGGTTGAAAGCAAAGGCAAAGACAAATCTTTCTTCTCTCATATGTTTGTTCTCTCTCTCTCTCTCTCTCTGTCTGTGTCTGTGTCTGTGTCTGTGCGTGTGCCGCTAGTGGCGTGGTGTGCGATGTGTTACTCCCGGCCGCTCTCTGCTACTTCTGCTTCCGTGTGTGCTCCTCATTTGGATGCATCGCATGATGTACTGAAATATTTGCATTCACTGTGAGTTCTCACGCGTGTCTTGTGTTTTTTGTTTGTTTGTTTGTTTGTTTGTTTGTTTTACCCCTCATCATTCATCCCACTTTCATGCGTTTGCCCCTCTATTCCTTTTGTTGTCGTCGTTTTGGGTCGCAGTTGGGAGGGGCGAGGTGCAAAGCGATGTGTGTGTGTGTGTCTCTCTCTCTCTCTCTGTGTGTAAGTGCACCGCATGTTTCCTCACCGGTTTTCAGCGCACACACAATCGCACTCTCAATATATATATATATATATACATATACATCCCTGCGTTAGTTTATCACACATCTCAACGACGTTTTTAACGCCTCTTGCGACGTGATGAATGAACATGAAGGGGGATGAAGGAGAAGAACGGCAAGCCACCACAAAGAAAATATATATATATATATATATATATATATTTATCCAAAAGAACAAAAAAAAAAAAAGCAAATGAGTGAAACAACAGCAATCCAAAATCGCAAGAGGCAAGAAGAAGAAGAAGAAAAAAAAGAGAAAAGCGAAAATAGAAACGTTCTGTTGGAGGAGAAGAAGAAGAAGGAGGGGCCGAAAGACACATACATATATATATATATATATATATATCTGCGAGGCCTTTGTGCGCCTTTGTTTGTTTGTTTGTTTGTTTGTTTGTTTGTTTGTGTGTTTGCGCCGCTGCTGCTGCTGCTGCTGCCGGACGTCGTCGTCGTTGTGTTGTATTCTGAATGATGCTGTTGTTGTTGTTGTTGTTTTTCTCCTTTCCGCTTTTTATCTTTCCTTGTTACAAACCTTAGGTTTGGATCTTCCCTCGTCCCCCGCCACCCTCACTTTTCTTTCGCTCTTGTGTTCACTTGTTCTCTATTGTTGCGGTGCATTTCTTCCTGCCGCTGAACCTCCGCTTCTTCTTCTCCTCTGCCAACGTCGTTGCCGGCGCCTCTACGCAGAACACAAACGCATGAACGGAGAGGGGGGCGGGGTGAGTAGCGCCGGAGAAAAGCGCCGGCCCGCGACGGTTTCTGAGGCCTTTGCGGAGACTGCGAGAGTGCTTCAGCAATTCAAGATTGAGCGTGTGTGGGTCGAAGGGCTTAGCAGCGATGGTGGTGATGGCAAAGGCGTGGCGGACAGGGCCATCACGGAGCAGGAATTTCTGCGGGAATATGTTTTCCACTCCAGGCCCTGTGTGATTGTTGGGGCGCTGGACAAGTGGCCCGCTATGCAGCGCTGGCGGGACGACCGGTACCTTTTCGACCTTGACGGGAAACCCCCAAATGTGCAGAGCACAGACGATGACAATGGGAATGGGAATGGGGCTGCCGACGCTGTTTTGTGTGATGATGGGGTGGAAGCGGGGGAATCGCAAGAGAGCTGCGGTCCACGGCGTGTAACCGTGGCACTAACGCCAAACGGCCGTGCAGATGCGGTGACATACGTCACGTACAACGATGTGGAGGGTGAGGGCGGTGATGACAACGCAGAAGTTGTCACGGTGAAGCTGTTCATGTGCGCTGCAGAGGTTCGTGCAACACTCCCAGAGCTCTACAACATGTTGCGCGCAAACCCGCCACACCCGCCGAGGAGGCCGCAGTTCGTCGACATGCGTCGGGCGCTTCCAGTCATCGCGTATGCGCAGATGCAGAACAACTGCCTGGAGGAAGAGTATGGGCACCTTCAGGCTGACATCTGCAGTAATCTTGATGACTTTGGAGCGCGTGTCTTCGGTGGGCCGCACGAGGCGGCAAACGTGTGGTTTGGCACACCCGCCTCCGTATCATCGATGCACTGCGACTGGGTAGAGAATCTCTACGCGGTTGTGCGCGGGGTGAAGGAGTTTGTGCTAGTCTCTCCCTGGGAGGGCGTCTTTGTACCAAAGCCTGAGCTTTCGTCCGCCTCATATGTTGTGCAGAAGCAAGAGAAGCAGGATGGAGTGGAGAATTGGACGGAGAGGTACGTCTTTTCTCCAGCTCCTTGCCGGGATGGCACCGTCGTACCATGGGTGGATGTTGAGCTCACACCAGCTGAGGTGCATGATCCGTCGCTGATGAGAGAAGACGTGCGGGACCGGCTGCACCCTCTCGTGGTGTACGTGCAGCCGGGAGAGGTGTTGTACATTCCCGCCATGTGGCTTCACCGTGTGGCGCAGCACGTCGATGATGATGATGATGATGATGATGATGATGATGATGATGATGATGACTGCTCTGCCAGGGATTTCACATCGGAACAGGGGAAGCCGCTCCCGTTGATTGCTGCGGTAAATTATTGGTATGACATGAGCTTCACAAACCCCGCTGTTGTAATGCTAAATGAGTTTGGTCTCCTACTGTGAAGGTCGGGCAATTTTGGTGGTGTGGAGTCGTTTCTCTCTTCTGCCTGTTTCTCCCCTGCACTCTAGCCTCTGTCTGTGTGTGTGTGTGTGTGTCTGTGTGGGGGGGGGGGGGGGGTGACCCCTCGGTGAGATGCAACGAGCGACTGACCTCTTTGTTGTTGTTGTTGTTCGCTTGTTTCTTTCGTTTCTTTTCGAGCAGGTGGAGGAGGAGGAGGAGGAGACGAACGCTTTAAATCACAACGATGGCAATGGCGGAGCGCTCACTCATGATCCGGTGCGCGATGTCTGGGTGCTACTTTGCCTTGGGAATGGATTTTCCAAGCGCACGTGTCTTTAACGTGGCGACCGGCTCGCTTGCTGCTGTTGTAGCGGTGCCAGCACAAAGCCGCACATCCCTCGCGGTGGTCTCCCTCACAGCGCTGGCACTGGGCACCGTTGACGGGATTCACACTGATGTTGATGCCCTGCGCTCGTGCTACGCCGCTGTCGGGCTGAGCAACGGAACGGTGCTTCTGCATCATGTGGAAAAGGACGAGCTCGTGCGGCACCTCGCGGTGTCGGATACGCAGCAGGCGATTAAATCAGTTGCATTTTGCAACCGTTACCTTTTCTGTCTTACATCGAACCAGTTGCTGCAGGTGGTGGACTGCCTGCGCGGTGAGTGTGTCTCAAAAAACCTGCGCGTACAGCATGACGCGGGGGCTATTGCTGTAGTGGAAGACAAAATGTCCATTGCAAACGGCGCCTGCAACGCGTCTGAATCCGTGTTCCGCATTTTCGTCGCAGGCCCGACTAACGCCGTGTACACCCTTTGCCTTAACACCTCCGGTAATTGCGGCGGCGGCGGCGGTGGCGGTGGCGGTAGTGTCTCGGGGTACAATGCGGCGTCACTTGACCGGTTGGTGTCATTCGCATCTCAAGCGTCTCTCCCGGATTTCGCGTGGATGGGCGGCACGTCGCAGCATCCCGTTGTTGTTACCGCCAGTGCGCAGGATGGTGTTGCTCGGGTGTGGGACGCATGCCCCTCTGTCGATGGTCGCACCACAGTATCCCGTTGTCGCCGCAGCCTCATGTGTGGGCAGCGCATCGTTGCCATTTCTGTGCAGGATGCCACAAGCTGCAACAGCAACAGCAATGGCGGTAGCGGTAGCGATGGCGATGGCGGTGAGGCTCTTGTGATCGCCACCACCTTCACCGGTACAGTGCTTGTATGGGAGTTGGGCAGCGCGCTGCTCACTCCTGTGGCGGATCCGATGCCGACTCCGCCGACACTTTGCCTAGTCTCGAAAGAGACCTCTGGTCGGCTGCTCTTTGGCGCCATCCTGCAGCGCGATACCTCGTCGATGAGCCGGTCCTCGCTTATTGTACTACGTGGCCGCTTCGCTGTGCCGCGCTTCGAGGTGGTCAACTTGCGTGACGCGGCAATGAAAGCGAAAAGAGGGACGAAACTGGCAGCTTCCCTGATGATGGATGGCGCGGTGGCGGTGTATGCAATGCCGGTGGGCACGATGCCCAAAGGTAAGGAAAATGCGACACACGCAGACATGGAGGTGCTGGATCACGCCTGGGCCACGCATAATCAGCGGCAGCTGCTTGCCGCGCGCTCCATGCACACACCATCGGAGGGCTTTCTGTCCCCTGTACCGTTTCACGCAAAGAGCGTGATGGATCTACCGCAGAAGAGTCTGACACTGGAGCAGCGCCTCAAGCAACTGCTGCTCTCCTCACCTGCATCCCACTTCTCAGCGCAGAGGCCTCGTTCTAACGAAGGACAGCCACAGCAGTACGCCCTTGGTCTTGCGACAGTGCCGTTGTATCAGGCACTTCACGCCAACGATGCATCAGTTGTGATGGAACTCCTCACTGTCGCCTCCCGCTCCGCCAGCGACATTCGGGCGACTATAATGGGGCTGCAGCTGCCGTACTGTCTGCAGCTGCTGGAGCTGCTTGCACGGCGGGTCAGAGGGGCAACCTCCCGCTCACCGCTCTTTGAATGGATTGATGCCATCATTCACTACCGTGGCGTTGAAATGCACCATGCCCAGCAGCAATACGTGGATCTGAATGTTCCAGCAGCAGCAGCAGCAAATAACAAGACGAGCAACACTGCTGTTCAGGAGTTGGACACCACAGCGACACCGTCACCACCGAAACATTTTGTCGCACCGCTGCTGCATCAGTATAGGAACATGACAGCACTGTACGATTCGCTTGCGTCAATGTACGGGCGGATCTCTATTTTCAAAACCGTTCGCCCATCCGAGCAAAGTCTGCTTGTCAGCTCTGAAAACGGCATTCATTTTCCCGCCATGTTTACGGAGATGCGCTGCGCCAATGGTGAGTATCGCACGGTGCGGGTGCGGAGCAAGCATGACCCGAGGCTGCAGGATGGCAAAAAGAAGAATGCAACTGCGCTCCTTCGAAAGGCGCGCCGTATAGTCGCCGCCAGTGCTGATGCTGCATCCGGGGGTGGTGGTATCGATTCGGAGAGTGTCAACGGCTCTGACGCGCTTGACATGGAGGCGCTGGACAAGATGGATCTGTCGCCTGACGGTGACGGAGATGATGATGATGATGATGATGCAGGCGATGGGAGTGTGAATAACACAAAGCGTACACGCCGAGAAAAGGAGGTGGCGATGCTTGCAGAGTCGGATTGTGGCTCGTCATATGGTGTAGAGTCATCTCCCTCCGGGCATAGCAGCGATGCGGAGTTTGACCCCGCGAGCGACGGCGATATGAATTCGTCCGAAGCATCTGATGATGATGATGATGATGATGATGACGAGAGTGGAAGCAGTAGTGTTGTGGGTGACCCACATGACGACGATGGGGATGATGATGATGATGATGATGATGAGGATAACGATGCCGTCATGGAGCTGCTGGAGGCGCACGGTGACGCGAGCAACAGTGATGTCGAAGAGCAGCTTGAGAGGCAGCGGTTTAAACGAGTAAGGATCGATAACTAACTGAAGATATATGTGCGGCGAGAAGAGGGGCGAGGAGGATGGGAGAGAGAGAGAGAGACACACACACACACACACGGAGGGATATGCTCTGAGATGTGTCTTGTGTGTGTGTAGTGGTGGTAACCGTAAATAATAACAATCGTAATGGTAGCGGGGTGCGTGTGGACCAAATCATGAAAGTCTCTGCACCCCCACCTGCCGCTTGAGTTTCTTACCAGAGAACCCGAAGGAAGTGAAGATATGAACTAAATGTTTTTTTTTTGTTTGTTTTTCCTTTCCGTTTGTGTGATTGTGCGAGAGGGTTGTTTCTGTGCATGGCCGCACTCTGCTGCTGCTGCTGCTGCTGCTGCTGCCGCCGCTCTCTCTCTCTCTTGCTTTCTTCATCCATTTCACCCATCTTTCACGTCGTCTGCACGGACACGCAAGAACGGGAGGGACGGGCAGCGGCAACACGTGGGGGGGGGGGGGGGGGGCGGCGGCGCCGAGGCTCGGAGATAAAACGTGCTGAAGGGCAGCAGTGGTGTGGCGCACTGCATCGCGCAGGGATCGAGAGAGAGAGAGAGAGAGAGCGCGGGGTGGGAGATAAAGAAGAAGTGCAGGTATTACAAAAACTTTTCTATTCACTCATTCATTCACCGCTGCATACGTACACTCACTTGCACGTGGATGTGACTTTCGTCTGCCTTATTTTATATATATATATATATATATATTCATTATTATTATTATTATTATTCTTTCCTTCTATTTCCTTCTCCTTCCCCGCATCAGGGGCGCCATTAATCATGTGGTGGCGGCGCAGGGGAACGCAGGGTGTTGTGGAGGCGCACTTTTGGAGCCTCGCGCGTTATCGCATCGGCAGGCGCTTCGTTGGTCTCGACTACGCCGACAATGTCATTTTGTTTCCCGCCTACCGCAAGAAAACGTGGGGTGGGTGGGCGGCTGTCACGCTCGGAACGACAAGCACGGGGTGCTTGACAAGCGACACCTCTGCGGTGAATGTACTGGAGGATGGCCATCCGCTGCACTGGCGTGCGAGCTCGAAGTTGCAGGCATTTCTCGCGGAGGAGAAAAAGGTCTGGCAGGCAAAGATGGAGGCGGAGATGCTTCGACGCGTGGCGCGGAAGGTCAGAGAGAATGACGCAGACGGAAGCGGAGTAAAGGAAAACAATGGGACACAAGGGGGAGAGTTCGATACGCACGACAATGAGCAGAACTTCCACGATGCGCTTACGATCAAATGCACTTCGCGAGAATTTGCGCGGCGCCACCTGCGCCTCAGCCGGTTGACAACGCTGGTGTACAAGGTGGTATATTACTACCTCTGGGGAATCGCCATCTCCATCGTTGTGCAGGCGTATCTGCTGTTCCGCGCGTGGCTGAACCCGCCCGCGCGACAAGGGCTCAGGAATATCGAGGGCCATGTGTTACACATCCCCAAGTTAATTTTTGGCTTCTGCGTCTCGTGTGTCATGTGGGCAGTGCAGAAAGTGCATCCGCTTGTCGATCCGCTGCTGCAGGCCTTGGGGAGACATTTTCCGCAGCTGCATCGGAGTGCTGTGTTACCGGAGGCAATCGTAACACGCGCACAACAGCTGGTTGGTCACGAGAATGTTGCGCCATGCAGCGTTGCCGTGGTGGGTGCACACAAAAGCGTGTGGGGGAAGGAGTGGTGGATGGGCGATGAGGAGCGTCGTGCATGGTGGATGCGAACCTTTATGGTGATGCTGTGCTTCTTTTCTCTCTTCTGTCTGCTGTAAATTTTTTTTTTAAAAAAAAAAGGAAGGGAGAAGTGGATGAGTTTTTTTTTTTTGTCAAATTTATTGTTGTTGTTGTTGTTGGTTTTATTTGGGGTTTAAATATGAGCCGAAGCAGCAGTGACCGCAACAAACGCAACGAAACGGAGGGGGGTGCTGGTGGTGGTGGTGGTGGTGGTGGCATTGATGCAAAGGAAAGGTCGGAAATATTTTTGTGAATGGCCCATGTTTCCCCACTGTGTGTGTGTGTGTGTGTGTGTGTGTGTTTTGCAGAACGTATGTATGCATGTCATGTGTAAAGAAGATGAGATGCGAGGCGAGGCGAGGCAGGAACGATATGAAGTGCGGGGTGGGGAGGGAATGGCGCCAACGCGAGACGACGAACTATAGGAATGAAACAAACGAAGAGAGGGGAGTGAAGAGGTGCTGCACGAACAGCACGTCGCGTGCGTACATATATATATATATATATATATCCGTCCGTCTCTCTCTCTCTCTGTGTCTGTGTGTGTGTGTGTGTGTGTCTCTCCTGCAGCAGGTTGAGTCATTTCTTTAATTTATTTTCTCTCCTCTACGCGGCCTTCGTGAGGGGCCGGTGTGTCGTCGCATGCACCACGCGGCACAAACAAACACACACCAATGTTCTTCAACTCGGACCCACCTCTCCTCTCGTCGCTCCATTTTTGTAGTTCCTCCTGCTGCCGCAGCAAGCAGCAGCCATTGCCGTCACCACCGCTTGTGGTGGTGTTGCATTTTGGCGATGTGGAAGTGTGGGCGGGGGCATGTTGGAGTGCGTCTCATTGTCTCCATCTCGTACATTGCTCTGCGTCGCTGGCGATTGAAAGCGCCTCATCTCATCTCCCCTCTCCTGCAGCGTGTTTCCGGCAGCGGCTGCTGCACGATGGTTGTGGTTGTGGCAGCAGCCGCAGCAGCTACACATTTACGTTCTTTTCCCGTTTGTTTAAAAATATTTGTTTCTTTTTTTTTTTTTTCGTGGCGGCTGTCGTTTTGTGTTGTCTCTCACTTACTTTCGCCAGCAGCTGCGGCACACGTAAGATTTTTTGACATGCGATCGACTCATGCGCTTCGCTCGCGACACACGGCTCCCGCAGTGATCACGCCTAGTCTCTGCTCATTGTCTGCACAACTCTCGCAACTACGGCGAAGGCCGCATTTCCGTCCGACGGAACACGTCCAGTCAGCGCAGCCGCCCCAATGCGCAGTGCCAAACGTCATTCGCCCACCACCAATGCGTGGCAGCTTCATCGACAGAAATCCCGCCTGGGCTTCGTTCAATGAAACTCACGCAGTGAAATCTTTTCGACGCCGGATCGTCGCCAGCACCGACATCTCGTATTGGCCCCTGCAGTTTCATCTTGCTGGGGAAACGCACCCCGTTAACGGCGTGACATCAGAGCAGCAGCAGGAGCAGCATCAGCAGCAGCAGCAGAATCAGAAGGAGGGTACGGTGTCGACTGTTGTTTATGGTGAGCAAATGGATGAAATCAGCGCGCGGTGGGCGGCAAAGTTCTACGGGCAGGTGACGTTTGGTCCACGTAACTACCCGTATCCATCGTCGCGCTGGTTGGCACGACGCTTCAAGATGAAGAAGCACAAAATTATCAAGCGATTCCGCTTTCGGCGGTACAAGCTTGCAGCTGTCGCCAACTTACCCTTTGCAAAGATGATTCGTGTTGGTATGCTGCCAGAACTGAAGAGCAGCAAGACAAAGAGGGGTGATGTTGTGGATGCCAGCCTCACTGGGCAACTCGTTAGTGCTGTGCGCAGCGCCGGTGGGAAGCAGAAAGGGAACCGTGGGAGGCCCAAGTCGAAGTATCAGGTGTAGAGGTGCATGTCAATGCACGTGTTGCATATCCTCGCAGCGGTCTCTTGGGGTTCCCATTGTGACGTAACGTGAATTCTGTTCGTGTGTCTCTGTGTGTGTGTGTGTGTGTGTGGCGTTTAGGAAGGACCAGTGGAGGCTGCGCACATGCGGGGTCTGCCTTTTTTGTTGTTGTTGTAAGTCTTCATGGAACTTGCGAAAGCACGTGCATTTCTTCTCCGTGCCTTGCGGTTGCTTCTGGCCCAGCAAAGGCGGCTGGAGCAATGCAGTCCATATTTGTGTACATGCGTGGACGTCTCTTCTACCTCCTCTGCGGTTCTCTTTGTCATTCTAAAGGAAGCGACGAGAGGAGGAAAAGGGCCAGCGCGCTGGATATGACTACCACGACGGCAGCAGCAGCAGCAGCAGCAGCAGCAGGTGGCCTGTGGCAGAGGGCACTTGTGCATCTGCAGGAGACATCATTCGGTGTTGGCTGCGTTCCATCAGCACGCCAGTGGCTGGATTTCTTTTCCTCCTGCACGCATCCCTACGCTGCAGGCTCGGCAGGTGCAAGCAGCACCAGGTTGGTGTCGCCGTTGCCGTGGCAAGTGAGCTCCCTTATCGCCGAAACTCTCTTGGATGCAGCTCGGCTGGCTCGTCTACAGCAGCTGCTGTCGTCACCTCTGGGCGTTCTTGGGGATTCTCACATCGGCGGCAAAATTGGTGACCAAAGAACCGGTAGCGATAACACCGGCAGCAGCGTTAGTGGTGGGAACGATCTCCCATTCCCGGAGATGCCACAGGACCTGGAGGGCTTGTTTCTCACTCCAAATCCCGATGGTGATGCCGCGTCTGAGTCGGACATGGTGCGACTTTTGGGCCTCTGGTGTGCCTCTCACGAGACACCACATGAAATGGAGCAGCTTGCGAGTTGGTTGCGCAACGTGACGGAATGCCTTCGCTTCTTCACCCTGTGCGAGGCGCCGCATAGTTGTCAATCGCTGCTGCAGCTGCAGCGACGGCGACAGCGGCTTTATCTCGTGTACACGGAAACGCTTTGTGTACTGCATCACGCCCTGTGCACAATGTTCCTTCGGCCGTCGCAGTCCGAGGAGAGTGTGATTGAGATGGACGTATCGTCCGCCGAAATGCAGCAGGAGGCTGCCTTGCTCGCGCTTTGGCTGTTGCGTGCGTCCAATGGTGACATTCTTGGCTCCTTCACTGGTATGCTGCAAAATACACAGAGGCTGCTCGCTTCATGCGAGTGGACGCAGGCATGGCTGCTGCTTCTGCCGGCATTCCTCCGCGGTGACAAGGGTGGGAGCGGCAGGAGCCGCTGCGTGGATGGGGTCGGCGTTTGCCTCTCAGATATGCAGAAGCGCAGTCCCATCTGTCAGCTGGCGCGCGAGCTTCTTCCTGGTCGGTTGACCGCCGCGTCACCCAACGTGCTGGTGCCTTTTGTGGATGCATCCGCTATCCGAGACGCGGATGCGGTGTACGCCGTGGACAAGCAACTCAGTCGAATCGCATCGGGCACTGATGAACATTGATGTGATGATGCCTTCTTCCACGTCTATGTCTGTCTGTCTGTGTGTGTGTGTGTGTGTGCTGGGAGTCATTTCAGTCTTCACACCCAGACACGGGGTGTCACTGCAGCTGCATCTTCTTTTTCCCACCCACCCCTGACCTCCTTTTTTTTGTTTGTTTGTTTGTTCGTTTCTTTGCATATATATATATATATATATATATATATATATATATATATATTTTACTTTTTCTCTGTGACATGCATTAAATATTAAATATTAATAATCACACGAATGGCGTCAACCAAATAGTAAGAGTTTCTTCTCGGTCTTTTAAGACCATTACACATTGAACGGATGGTGATGCGGTGGAGCCGCCCGTGTTTCTCCTCTATCTTTCCAGCAACGGTGTGTCTACTGGCGCGTGCGTTGCCTGGCGGCCGCCAACACCGCAGCCTCCCCCCCAACCAACGCCCCACTAGCTTGGCTGAATTTCATCCGGCCATCGCGCGCTCCTGGATTACTGCGGCGTCAAACAAGCTCCTGCAGCCCCAGCATGTACTTCCGACTTGCCGTAAACTCGCTTGGTGGCGCTGCCCGAGCTGCAGCCATGAGTACCATAAACGAATCGACCTCCATGTGGCTGCTGGCGGGCTGTGCCCCAATTGCAAACATATGCCAACGCTGCAGCGCCGAAGCGTCGGTGCTGCCAACGAGGCTTTAGAGACGATATTGCCACTCGTAAAGCACCGATGCCGTCCCGACAATGCACTGCCTGAGCTGGCGGCACCGAACGCAAACCGCGTGAAGAGCAGCATTGCAGACGATGGCTACCTGCGTGTGGTGGAGACCCGCAACCTGCAGCCGATGCTTGCACGCAACTACGAGAAAGAGGTGAAGAAGATAGCCGAGGATGATCTTCTTTTTGTCTCCCCAAAGCTCGATGGTGTGCGGTGTGTGGTCGCCTGGAACGCAAAGGAGCGGCGACCGTGCTTCTTCAGTCGTTCTGGTACACTTTTTGAGTGCTGCGACCGCTTCATCGAACCGGCGCTACAACCCCTGTTTGAAAAGGACCCAAAGCTTGTGCTGGACGGGGAGTTGTACAATCATGATATAGACGATTTTGAACAGCTTGTGTCAGCTATTCGCACCACGCGTGAGCGGCGCACGCCTGCCGTGGAGCATCTTCAGGCGCAACTAAAGTACCACGTGTTTGATATCATGTATGCAAGCAAGTTTCCTGACATGTCGTCCGTGCCATTCTCGCAGAGGTACAAGCATCTCCGCAGCCTGGTTTCCACGCTCAGCTCACCACAGGGCCAGCAGCAGAATAGAGCGATAGTCTTGGTGCCCGCAATGCGAACGAAAAAGGCTGATATTGAGTCTATGCTTCAACGTTCGCTGACAGACGGGTACGAGGGCATTATTGTGCGCCGAGACGGTTGTGTAGGCTCCAGCGCAAACAGCAAAAGAAACACCAACAGCAGCGCTGGTGCTAGTGGTCTCAGTGGCGGTAGTGCTAGTGGTAGAAACAGCGGCAGCAAGAAGAACGGTGGCGCAGTCGTTGGTTACTCCTACGGTGCCCGTTCCCCGAACCTACTGAAGTTCAAAATCATGCAGGACGACGAGTATGTCATCGTGTCTGGTGTGGAGGGCCGTGGCAAGTGGAAGGGTCGCCTTGGCGCTTTTGTCTGCCGCACGAAGAGCGGTCATCACTTCACCGTCTCACCCGCCACGACGGAGGAAAACAAGAAGAATATGTGGCAGCGAATGGACGAGTACAGGGGGAAGCTTCTCACGGTGCAGTACCAGGAGCTCTCAGCCAATTGCGTTCCACGCTTTCCAATCGGGAAATGTGTGCGTGGGGCAAAGAATGGCAAAGACTGGATATGATCGCGCCTCGTCTCCATTCTCCTTCCCCCCACCTTTCCTCCCCATATGCCTCTCAAGACAAAGAAATAAGAAAAGTGGAGGCAGGAGAAGAAGGAACAGATGAGGAATGCACCCGACCAAAAATACAAATTCCTCTGCTCCTGCACGTGTCTCTGTCTCTCTCTCTCCCTCTCTCTTTTTCCGCGTGCATCTTTACGGATGCGAAGGAAGAAGAGGTAAAGAAGGAGATGTGATGAGTCTTCGCGTTGGGCGTATCTCACCATGTGTCTCTTCAAATGCTCCATTTTTCGCCTCCACGCTCTTGTTTTTTGTTTTTTGTTTTTACCCCCACCCCCCTTCCTTTTTTTTTTTTTTTCGGACACTTGTCTTGATTTTGTACACAATTGTTGTTTTTGTTGTTGTTTCTTCTCTTTGGGTCGTGGGGATTATGACGTTTGGCCAGTGCGTCTGTATTTGTGTGTATTGGGGTGAAGTTCGAAGAAGCGGTGGGGTGGGATGGAAGCAGTTTGGAACGCCCAGCAGCAGACTCACGAGGGTAATGAATGAGCAAGCGAGCGGTGAACGATGTGTTGACGCACACAAATACACACACCGGGCGATGGAAAGAGAGAGATGGGGGGAGCCGGCTTTACGCGAATACATGCATGAGTGCATTGCACACGCCACCGTCTCTACCAAATCCGTGAGATGCGCTATTTGTATCACGTGAAGTCGAGGCCCGGCGTCGTGGCGGCATGAAGTACTGTGGTAGTGGTGCCACTTTAGATGTCTATCTGTTTACCTCCGGCTGTTGTTATTGTAGTTCATTTTCCTCTGGACTTTTCGGTTGTTTGATCAAGTTCTAGGAGGCGTGTGTGGGGGGGGGGGGGGGAAGTAGAAGCGAGAGCGCGCACCATGTGGTGTCGGAGCGGCCTGCTGCTGCGGTTGACTTCTGCCCTGAAGGATCCGTCGCTCCTATTTGGAGCAGGCCGTCCTCGCACGCGCGAGCAGGCAGAGAAGTATCGTGAGCTGAAGAACACGTCGATCCAGGCTGCATTCCCGCACTTGGCTGCGTGCTGGGTGGGCCCGTGCTGGGGGAGCGTGATGATCACACCACACCACATTTCGCCAACTTGCACCAAGATGGCAGTCTGGCGCTGCAGCCAGTGCCTGCAGGAGTTCGAGATGAGTGTTGCCAAGTTTATTGATCACCACGGTGTCTGTCCCCTCTGCGGCAAGACACAACGGCGTGCTGAAGCTTCTGAAAAGGATGCAGACAATGAATCTGAGGACAAGGTGAAACGTGAATGTGACGGAGTGCCGGCAACCACGAGGGTGCTGGGTAGCGAGACGTACGTGAATGCTCCACGCATGATTCACACCAACTACCGGAGTGTACTGCACAGCAACCCCGAATGGGAGGGGCGCAATATTCAACCAATGCTGGCACAAAAGTGGGAATTGATTGTGGACCATCTCATGAACGCAGATCAAGGGGAGGGGCAGGGAGAGTTGTTGCTTGCCTCGCCGAAAATTGATGGAATTCGCTGTCTTATTGGATACAACGAGCGACGGAATGAGCCGCAGTTTTTCTCCCGTGGCGGAATTCTGCTGGAGTGCTGTCATGGGTTAGTGCCACATGTGATGCCGCTCTTCGAGGTGGATCGGACACTGGTTTTGGATGGTGAACTCTTTGCGCCGCAGTGCAATTTCGAAGAGTTGAACGGCCTTGTGCGCCGCCTCGAGAAGTTCACAACGGACACGATTCGGAGGAAGCAGGCGCAGCTTCTGGAGTATTTCTCCTTTGATGTTATGTACTCGGCACAGCTCTCAGCACCGGATGCCCCCTTTAGTGAGCGGTATCGGCTACTAAAAAAATTGATTCCCGTTTGCGGTGCTAGGCGCATCAGCGCATATCAGCACGACGCGGAAAAGCGGAAAATTATTCGGAAGAAGCAGCAGCTTGATGTTGGAGATAACGCACTGAAACTCTATCACGTTCCGGCAGCGCTGGTTAGCCCGGAGGAGATGGACGAAGTGCTGGAAGAGGCCTGTTCGCAGGGTTTTGAGGGCGTTATGATTCGCCGCCCAGGCTTTCCGTACGAGCATGGCAAGCGTAGCTTCGGTCTGCTGAAGTACAAGACGATGCACGACGCGGAGTACCGCATTGTAGATTTTCTTCCGGGACAGGGGAAGTTTCAGGGTGGCCTAGGTGCATTTGTCTGCGAGACGAAGAACGGCCTCCGCTTCAGTGCCAACCCAAAGACAACGTACAAGAAACGTGTTATGCTGTGGGAGAAGAGGGAGCAGCTGCTTGGGCAATACCTCACGGTGCAGTATCAGGAGCTGTCGTCGCAGGACGTGCCGCGCTTCCCAATCGCCAAGTGTGTGCGTGGTGCCAAGGAAGAGGAATGGCTGTAACGAAAAAAAAAAAAAAAAAGCGAGGAAAAACAAAACAAAAAAAAAAACACGGAAGGTGTTAGATGGCTGGAGAGACGATTGGCGCACTCCCTCCTCCCCCCAACGGCGTGCAGTGAAGCGGGTCCGTGAAGGTCAAAAGGGGGGAGACGGTACTAGACGGCGAAAAACAAGACGTGGTGCGCACCCACAGAACTACGCACGCCCATAGACTGTGTATATACAATAAAATATACGTAATGCATGTGTCCCGACTCGGGGTGTGGAGAGAGAGAGAGAGCGGGCCAGTGCTGCTATACTCTTATCATCATTTTTTGTTTTTGTTTTTGTTTTCTCTTTTAAAGAAGAATTCTGATAATGAGCCTTTTCATGGATATACCGAGAAGGAAAGAGAGAGAGAGAAACAAGGAAGGAGGGATGGATGTCACAGCAGGGACAGGAATGGTTTCATGTGTGTGTGTGTGTGTGTGCGTCGCTTGTTTCTAGTCATAGAGAGAGATGAAGATGGAGTGCGTGAAATTGAGAGAGAAAGAGAGAGATAGATCGTTGGGTGTGCGGGATTCCCCATTGCTGTCGCTGCTGCTGTCGCTGCTGCTGCTGCTGCTGCTGCTGCTGCCTGTGGCATTAGTTCATTTGAGTTGGGGGGGG